>JAGKTI010005580.1:19287-44305 GCA_018397915.1 Birgus latro | reverse complement strand
ACACACACACACACACACACACACACACACACACACACACACACACAAGTGCACAAGTGCACGTGCACACACACCTCAATCTGCCTCAAATGAAATAAAACAGTTTAAGAGGTTGGAAGAAGAAAGGGACAGGATGAAGAGTAAACTATATAAGCATCAATCAAAATCAAGGATGCATGATGAACATATTAAGGAAATGAAGGAGCAACACAAGGGGTGGAAGAAAATTCAAGAGGAAGGAAATATAAATTTGAAAGAGATTATAGAACAACAAAGGAAGGAAAAGGTGGAAAAGGAAGTGGTTAGGGTACTAAGAAGTACAGAATCTTTAGTCAGGGACATAGCAGACAAGAAAAAATGCGTGATAATTTCAGGAGTAAAAGAAAAACGTATGACAGTAAGATCAGAAAGGGAAAGAGAAGAACTGAGTAAGGCTAAAGGGATAGTATCAGTAGTTATGGAGGGTAACAACGAAGCTCAAGAAGAGATTGAAGAAGTGTTTAGGCTAGGAAAGTATGAGGAAGGAGGGGCGAGGCCACTTAAAGTAAAGTTTAAGTCTCAGGTAATGATAAATGAAATCATCAACAGAACATGGAAATTATCAGGAAAGAAGTTCAGGAGTGTTTGGATAAGTAAAGATGCAAATGAGGAAGAAAGAGCTAAGATAAAGGATAGTAAAGGAAGAAAAGGCAAAAAACGAACAGAGAATGGAGGAAGAGAAGATAGTGTTCTATTGGAAAGTTATGGATCAGAAATTCAGGAAGTGGTAATGATGGAGAAAGGGAGAGAAGAGGGAATAAAGAACAACGAAAAAACTTGGAAAGTGGCATATACTAATGCTGATGGTGCAATATCGGACAGGTTAGATCAACGATTACTTGTGGGTACATGAACCAGATATTATATGCTTTGTACAGACCAAGTTATGAGAGGATTATGATATCCATTTAGGAGATGGTAAATACAAACTGTGGAAAAGAGACAGAAAAGAAAAAATGGGAGGAGGAGTGATGACAGCAGTGAAGAATATCAATGTGGAAAATGTGGAACTGGGAGCGGGAAAGGCTGAAGCGATAAATATGAAATGAGGAACTGGAGAGAATGGCAAGAGAGACATCGCAGTGGATATGATCCCCCTAAGACGAGGGCATGGAATGACGATGAATACCATGAGATGTTGTCAGACATGGTTAATTATCTACAGAAAGTGACTGAGGAAAGCAACAATATTATTCTGATGGGTGACTTTAATTGTAGAGGTGAACTGGGAGGAATGGGACTCAGGAGGCACTGAAGATTCATGGGGCACTATATTGTTAAATATAGCAAAGAATAATGTAATGACCCAATGGGTCAAAGAAGAGACAAGATTCAGAGGTGATGACATGCAGCAAGACTAGATTTACTGCTAACCAAAGAACCTGACGTAATTGAATCTTTGAAATATCTGTGTCCTACAGGAAAAAGTGATCACATGGCCAAGGGAACGTGGTGCCAAGAGATGAGCTTAATAGGCAGGGAAGATACAACATTGGGAAAGTAAACTTTACAGGACTGAGGAAATTTTTCAAAAATGCAGAGTGGAGAAAATTCAGAGAAACAAGAGAGATACAGAGGAAGTGGGATATCTTTCTAGATCTCTATAATTCAGGAGTGGAAAAATATGTTCCAAAAGCAAGTGGGAAAGAAAAAAGGAAAAAGGATTGGTTTAACAGAAGGTGTATGATTGCGAAAAAAGAGAGGGACATGGCATGGAACAACTGGAGAAAGAGAGGTAACAATAGAACAAAGGAGGAATACAGAAGAACTAGAAATGAATACATAATAATACATAGAGAGGAAGAAAGGAACTTTGAAAAAGGTATAATTGACAAATATAAGGAAGAACCCAAATTGTTTTATAGATCTGTTAATGGCAAATTGAAACAAAAAGAAGGGATCACAAAAATGAAGGTTGAAGGAGAGGTCTATAAAGATGTGGCAATGCAAGATGAAATAATGAACAAATGTTTCCAATTGGTTTTCACTAAACAATGGGATTTTGTGGAGGGAAAGGGAATGACTAGAAATATAGTGATAAAAGACAAAAGTGGAAGTGCAGGAAATGTATAAATTACTGGAAACTAAAGATGTAAGGAAAGCCCCAGGACCAGATGGAATCTCTACTTGGGTACTGAAAGAATGCAGAGAACAACTGGCGGATAAGATTCACGATTTAATTGTGTGTTCTCTGGAAGATGGGAAAATACCTTGGGAATGGAAGAGGGCCAATGTGGTACCAAATTATGAGAGAGGAAACAAGGAAGAACCCCATTACAGATCAGTGTCCCTGACCTGCATAGTAGCAAAATTGTGTGAGAGAATCCTGAAAGACAGATGGATAAAATATCTGGAGAAGATGAACATTCTGGCTGAAAGTCAGTTTGGATTCAGAAGTGGAAGGTCGTGTTTTTCCAACTTGTTGATCTTTTATTCAAAACTGATTGACATGCTACAGGAAAGAGACAGCTGGGTGGATTGTGTGTACTTAGATTTGGAGAAAGTCTTTGACAAGGTACCCCACAAGTGACTAATGTGGAAACAGGAGCACATAGGAGAACTGAGGGGAAACCTGCTGGAGTGGATGAGAAACTTCTTGACAGAAAGACAAATGAGGACAGTAATAATGATGGAGGGAAGCAACAAGTTGAGTCCCATAGGGCTCAGTGTTGCCGCCAGTAATGTTCCTGATTTACGTAAACAATATGGTAGATGGAATGAACAGTTATGCAAGTCTGTTTGCTGATGATGCAAAGATCTTGAGGAGAGTAGAAGTCGAGGAAGACTGTAAAATGCTACAGGAAGACCTGGACAGGATTCATGATTGGAGCCAGATGTGGGAAAGTACCAAGAGGCCATCACTGAATTATATGATGGGTAATGAACCATGGAGTTGAGAGGTATATGAGGGAGGGGGGAGTGACCTGGGGGGAGGGTAGGCAAATGGTGGGTGACAGAGCGACTTGGAGGTGTTTTGTCTGCGGCCACCCTTTTTGGGATTAGGGCGTCAGGCTATAAACAGCTAGATAGATAGTAATGAACCATTTACAAAAGTGAGAAGAGAAAGATTTGGGAGAGCTGGTCCAGGATAGTTTGTCACTGGAAAAACATAATATTAACAAGATAGAGAGACATACAATCTCTTGACTAACATAAGAGTGGCATTCCATTACATGGATGAGGAGATTATGAAAAAATTGTTAGTGGCCATGATCTGCCCCATGTTGGAATATGTGGCAGTAATGTGGTCCCCACACAAAAAGAAAGATATAAACAAGATCAAGGGAATACAAAGAACAGCAACCAAGATGGTCCCCAGCCTGGCACATCTGTCATTAGGAAAGAGGCTGGAAAAGCTGGATCTACCATCTCTAGAAGAATGGAGAGAGAGGGGCAACACGACTGCAGTGTTCAGGGCCATGATGGGAATAGATAAAGTTGCTAGAAAAAATTTGTTTGTATGGGATGGGAGAGAAACAAGAGGACATGGAATGAAACTGAAAAAGCCAAGTTGCTTGAAGGATATCAAGAAATATAGCTTTCCCATATAGATGCATAGACCTGTGGAACAGGCTGGACAAAGAGATCATCCAGTCTAAAAACTTAAATGAGTTCAAAGCAAAATTTGACTCTTTGACAAAAAGAGATGGGACCCCACGAGTGCAGCTCATTTCCTGTATATCACAACTAGGTAAATACGACTAGGTAAATACACACACACACACACACACACTGCCTGTCTCTCGTATCTCGCCTCATCGCCACCACTCACTATATATTCTTTCCATTTTCAACCAAGTTCATTATTAAAACCAATACTGTAGTCATAATTCAACATGGCTAAAATTATGGTGTGTGAAATAGTCTGTTTGCACTCAAGACTGGCCACACACAAACACACACACACATATAGCTCACTGCCTGCCTCTTGTCTGTCACCTCACTGCCACCACTCACTATGGATATACTTTTCTTCTTTCACAAAATTTATCTTTATGTTACTGAAATAACCTTTCACCTACCTTTAGGTACATAAGCCATCATCTGAAGATACCCCTTTCCTGACACCCAAACATATTCCATCTTTTTTTTTTTTTTTTTTTTTTATGCATGGAAGAAGGAACCAAAGGCCACGGGCCTGCATACTGTTCCTTCCAAGAAAAAACAAAAACAGTACAAAAGAGAGCCAAATTCAAGATCCGTTCAATTCGAGATGCCTGGACACACTGCGTTTGAAAGACTGGAGATCATAGGAAGTAGGAAATACAGACATAGGAAGACAGTTCCAGAGTTGACCAGTTGCATAAATAAAAGACTGGGAGTAACGGTTAACTCTTGCATTAGAGAGTTGGACAGAAAAGGGATGAGAGTTTGTTGCTAGACGGGTACTACGTGCCCGTCGTAGAGGTGGAGGGATGCAAGCAGACAGTTCAGAGGAACAGTGACCATTGAAGTAGCGATAGAAGAGAGATAAAGATGCAACAGCGCGGCGAAGAGACAATGGTTGAAGGGAATCAGTAAGAGGAGGAGAGTTAATGAGACGAAAAGCCTTTGACTCCACCCTATTGAGAAGAGCTGCATGTGGAGAGCCTCCCCACACATGAGAGTTGTACTCCATACACGGGCGAATAAAACCCGTGTACAAGGTCAACAACTGTGCAGGGGTAAAGAAAGTTCGGAATCGGCTTAGCACACCTAATCTCTTGGAAGCAGATTTCACAAGAGATGTAATATGTTCTTTCCAAGACAAATCCTGAGAGAATGAAACCCCAAGCATGTTCAAGGATGATGCAGGACATAACTGTTCATTATTAAACATTAGTGGGTAATCCTGAGGAAGATTTTGTCGGGTTGATAAGTGTAAAAACTGAGTTTTTGATGCATTGAAAATAACAAGATTATTTTTACCCCAGTCAGAGATACGAGCCAAATCAGACATTAGGTGTGCCATAGCCTCATCCCTCTTTTGTTGAAGCAACTGCTGAGATGGACGTTGCGGGAACCGAATGGAAAGGTGAAGGGTGGAATCATCAGCATATGAGTGGATAGGGTTAGATGTACAGCTTAGAAGGTCATTGATGAATAAAAGGAAGAGAGTAGGTGATAGGACAGAACCCTGAGGAACACCACTGTTGATAGGTCTAGGAGAGGAACGATGGCCGTCTACCAACAGCAGCTATAGAACGACCAGAAAGGAAGCTAGAGATGAAGGCACTGATAGAAGGATAGAAACCGTAGGAGGGCAGTTTGGAAATTAAAGATTTATGCCAGACTCGATCGAAAGCCTTTGAGATGTCAAGTGCAATGACAAAGCTTTCGCCAAAGTCCCGAAGGGAGGATGACCAAGAGTCTGAAAGGCAGGTGAGAAGATCGCCAGTGGAGCGTCCCTGACGGAACCCATACTGACGATCAGAAAGAAGGCTGTGACAGGAAAGGTGCTTTAAAATTTTTCTGTTAAGAATTGACTCGAAAACTTTTGATACGCAGGATGTTAAAGCAATTGGACGATAGTTAGAGGGTTGGGAATGGTCACCCTTCTTTGGGACTGGCTGAATGAGAGCAAACTTCCAGCAAGAAGGAAAGGTACAAGTTGAGAGACAAAGGCGAAAGAGTTTACCTAGGCAGGGTGTAAGCACAGAAGCACAGTTTTTGAGGACAACAGGAGGGACTCCATCAGGACCGTATGCCTTTTTAGTATTGAGGCCAGTAATGGCAGAGAACACATCAGCTGAAGAAATTTTAATGTCAGACAATAGGAAGTCAGAGGGGGGAAGTGATGGAGGAATAGCACCGGAATCGTCTAAGGTGGAATTGGAGGAGAAAGTCTGAGCAAAGAGATCTGCTTTATCAGTAGAAGAAATAGCTACAGAGCCATCAGAGTAGAAAAGAGGAGGGAAGGATGATGAGGTAAAGTTGTTAGAAAGGTTTTTGGCAAGGTGCCAGAAGGAGCGAGAAGAGTTCGAGTTGGAGAGTTGGGAACATTTAGCACGGATAAAATTGTTTTTAGCAGAGCGAAGAACAGACTTAGCACGATTCCGGGCAGAAATATATAAAAGGTGTGATTCAGGGGTGGGTTGGCTCCGGTACCTCTTATAGGCCCTCTCCTTGTTGCGGACAGCATTAGAACAAGCGTGATTAAACCAAGGCTTTCTTGCATTAGTCAGAGGATATGAGAAAGGAATGTATGCTTCCATGCCCGAGAGAATAACCTCCGTAACGCGCAAGGCACACTCAGATGGCTCCCGGCCATGGAAGCAATAATCATTCCATGGAAAATCAAAGAAGTACTGCCTGAGGGCCTCCCAATCTGCAGCTCCAAAGTGCCACAGGTGGCGTTTCTTTGGAGGGTCCACAGGCCGTACTGGAGCGATTGGACATGTTAAGGCAATAAGATTGTGATCGGAGGAGCCCAACGGAGAGAAAAGATGAACAGTGTAAGCAGAAGGATTAGTTGTTAGGAAAAGGTCAAGTATGTTGGAACTCTCTCCAAGGCGGTCAGGGATACGGGTAGGGTGCTGTACAAGCTGCTCTAGGTCATTAAGGATAGAAAAGATGTAGGCTTGTTCACCAGGTGAATCAGTTAAAGGAGAGGAGAGCCAAAGGTGGTGGTGAACATTGAAATCTCCTAGAATGGAGATTTCAGAGAAAGGAGAAATGGATAGAATGTGTTTCATCGTAGAAGTAAGATAGTCAAAGAATTTTTGATAGTCAGTAGAATTGGGAGATAAGTAAACAGCACAGATATATTTAGTCAGAGAATGACAGGAAAGCCGAAGCCAGAGAGCAGAGAATTCAGAAGAATCAAGTTCAGGAACACGAGAGCAAGATAGATCGTTGCGTACATATACGCAACAGCCACCTTTGGCTTTGAAACGAGAATAGAGAAAGTAGGAGGATACAGAAAAGGATTTGCTGTCAGTTGCCTCAGACAGCTGAGTCTCAGTGAGGAAGAGAAGGTGAGGTTTAGAGGAGAAGAGGTGGTGTTCGACAGCGTGAAAGTTAGAGGAAAGGCCGCGAATGTTACAGAAATGAAGAAGGAGTGAGTCGGACAGTGGTTCCAGGCAGCTCTTTGAGTCGTCACCGGGAGAGGGGCAGATGGTGGCATGGCAAGTGATCATCACTTATGTACCACTTTGTTAACTCTCATTAACCCAGTGATGTTCCTTGAGGTTGGATGTGCACTACAACAAATGTTAGGTATGGTATGGAGAGGGTAAAAGTCTTCAAGAGGTACAAAGGGAGGGGCAATGGAAATTTTCTGGGATTTCATCGTACCAATTAGCCATATAACATGCGTTTCAATGACACACCTGAGTTTTGATTTACATGTTAAAATTCCCGGACACAATAGCCAAGCCAAGTAAGGGTCTACTGCATAATGAAGATGTGCTTTACTATTTAGGTACAGTAATCCCTCCAAGATCCAACATAACAGAACCGAAGCACCGTCCGGGATATGGTTTCGTCCGGGACTTGGGAAAAATTCCCCTGGACAGGTACTTACAGACCCCAACCAAACCTAACTTTGAAAGCCACCTAAATAACTCCCTACTGCACATGCACAACACCTATTTAAGACCCTATTCACACAAATAAGGGACAGAAACTATAAAATAAATGAAAAGGAACCAGAGAATGAGAAAACGAGAGAATGAGTAAGGAAAATATTTTGCAGTGTCCAGGGTACTTACAACACGTCCGTGGCTGTTGCGAAGATTAACTCGCCTCCTCTATGGCTTTGACAGTGGTGAAGGTGCACCTGAAGCACGTACAGTAATCCAGTGTTGCACTGAACTTAATCCTTTGCACTCTGAATTCTAATTTCTTTGCACAATCTTTTCTTACTTGTGCCATGCCAGTTGCAACAAGCTAGTGTTTCACTTGGCACTTAATCCTTTGCACTCTGAATTCTAATTTCTTAACACTGCACATTCTTTTCTTACTTGCACCGCACCAGTTGCAACACGCCAGTGTTTCACTCAGCATTTAATCCTTTGCACTCAGAATTATAATTTCTTAACACTGCACATTCTGTTCTTAACACTGCAAAACACTGTAAATTCCCATGTGGTCTAGTGGTGAGTTATGCTGTTTATTCACTGTCAGAGCCAGAGAGTAGGTGTTGCAAGTGGCCCAGGGGTGCGTCGCTGAGACGTGGCAATGGACTACCCATTGCAGACGACTCTGATAGCCGCAAAATCACGTCCAGAGGAGACTCCACCCTGGCCGATGTGCTGGGCTGTGGCTCAGAGGTAGAAGGCAGGTCTTGGTGAGGCACTGGTGTGGAGCCAGGGCTGGGCAGGTTTCAATGGTTGATTGACGTAAGGAACAGCAATTCTGGCTATTGATGATGCGCTGCCTAAAAGTGCGCACTTCCTCCACTAGTCCCAGGGGCCCCATCTCCCTGTTGCAGTACAGGTGTTCCGGGTAGTCAAGAATGAACTCGATGTGCTCCCAGAGTGCGTTCAACTTGGAGATGGCTGAAGCAGTGGCGTGCTGAGAGGAGTCCGTATCATCGTCGCTGTCCTCGTCGGAATCTTCCAGCTAGGTACTTGTACCTGCAACGGAAGGTGCAATCTTGATATCAGATATGATCTGATACCCAGGATCGCCCTTGTCGTCATCCAACCACTCACGCACTTCGTCCACATCCACCACATCGCCAGCCGCACAAAGACGCGCATGGTCATCCATGTCAAATCCTAGAAAGTCGTGCACCACATCGGCTCCAAGTAGCAGATGAGACCAATCACTTTCCAGAGTCTTGACAGAGACTTCCTCCATGTACTGGCTCAGTTGTAGATGGCTGACCTGAGTTGTAGCAAAGAAGGTTTTCCAAAGTCCGCTTGCTTTGTGTGTTCCGTCCCTCCCTGCGCTCGTCTTCGTCCTCGAGAACAACCATCACCTTGACTAGGAACTTCTGACGGTACAGCCTCTTCGTTGCCATGATCACTTCTCGGTCCATTGGTTGGATGAGAGTAGTTGTATTACATGGCAAGAAGCACCTAATACGGCCATTCTCAGCCACCAACTCCTTGACGGACGGATGCACAAGTGCATTGTCCTGAAGAAGGAGAGCCTTTACCTGGTTGTGTGGGATTCCCAGTGTGTTCGTCTCATAATAGATGACCTCCTTGACGATGCACTGGTGAAACCAGTCTTTGAAGATCTTGACTGTGAACCAAGCCTTCACAGAATGGTACCAAACGACAGGGAGGACATCCATCAACACAAGAAGGCACCAAGGCTGCTTTGCACAGCCAGCAATAACAGGCATGCATGAGTCAGTGCACACTGTTAGCACTGGCACAACACAAAGCAGATATCTGCTGCTTGGAGAGCTTGTGTCCAGGTACACGCTTTTCCGTCTCCTCTGCTAGGGTGTTCGTGGGCAGCGAGCGATAGAATAGACCAGTTTCGTCAGTGTCGTAGACTTCACTGAGAGTGAGGCCCTCCCTGTCGATCAAGGCCTTTACCTTCTGCCGAAACTCTTCTACTCCATCCTCGCTGGCATCCAAAGCTTCGCCATGGGGCTTATGGTCAGTAAGGCCATGCTGCAGTTAGAAGGCGAAGAGCCAACCCTCGGATGCCTTGAAGTCTGGGGTGTCGTGAAGCCTTGCGAACTTTTCTGCGGCAGCCTTCAGCTCCGTGCCACGCACCAGCACACCAGTTGCACGTTGTTGACAATACCAAATCAGCGTGGAGCGGTTGACTTCTGCAAACCTGGGAGGGTACATAATCTTCCTCTGCACGCTGCGTTTGGTCTTCGATGCAAAGGCTGCTGTGTACTGGGTGAGTTTATCCCGAGATTTTTTGATACAGGACAAGGTAGAGGAGGCCAGGTTCAATTCACGGAGGATGCGGGAGGTCGACCATCCCGCGTCCACCTTCTCCAATATCTCCCTCTTCTCGGGTGGTGGGGCCATACACACGAGTAAGAGGCAGCAAAGGAACAGCAGGGCCTGCAGCTGGTAGGGCACCATCACAAAGGCGAGCACGTGGGCAGCCATAGCGACGAGTGTGCAGTCATGATGGTAGGTAGGCGGGAAATGGGAAGGATGAAGGGGTGCTCTAGCAGACATCAGAGGACCTACGCGCCACAACACAAGTGTTTGTCACCGCGCGGCAAATTTAACGTAGGGAGGAACACGTCGACTTTTTTGTTTTGCATTTTGACCTTTTTTGGCCATTTTTGGTGTCCAAAGACCCGAGCCAAAATGTCCAGGATTTGGGCGTCCAGGTCTTAAAGGATTTACTGTATGTGCATTCTGATTCCTTAACAATCAGTACTGAAATTTTATGAGTTACTGGGAGTGTTACGTAAGAATGCATGGTTAAGTATTAAAAAAAAAAAAAATCTTGAAAGAGAAGTGAAAGTGCCAAGAGGGGAAGCACAGCAATGAGAGCATGGAAGACAGCCTCAGGTTCCATGAAAAAGCTACATAGCACTTAGTATAAATATATGAAAAGTAAAAACATATAAAATACTATTATTGTACAAAATGTATGCTCATAACAGCAACTTGGTTTTCTTTCTATGCAAGTCTATAGCTTACCTTGTCTTCATCCAAAACAGGACAATCTCTCTCATCATCATAGCCATCAAAAAAATTATTATCTTTAGCCAAGTCTCCAACACTAATCCATTCAAGTCCTGACTGTTCTGCAAGCTGCTGTGCTAGAGTTGACTTCCCAACTCCTGGTGTTCCTGAAAAAGGACATACTGGTAATCATCCTTGAATACATATTAAGGAATGCTGTATTTTTAACAGTTCTTTTACTTCTACAGCGGTGGAAATAACAGACCCATAGTTGTCATCCACCTCTTCCTCTCCACTTACAAGATGGGAGAAGTAAATCAAGAAATATAGAGCAGAAAAAGGAAACACAAATATCAGTCAGCATGCCCAGTGAAAACAGGTCCACAATCACTGAAGCCTTTTGAAGAACTAGCTAGAATACATTATGAATTTATGAGAAAACTCATCTAAAGCTGCTATACACTTATAGAATAAATATAACTTTTTCATTCATTCATCATTTAACCCAGGCTTGCCCTATGTGGAGTGTATCAAACTTTTACAAGGCTAAAAATCCACTTTCCACTCTCAGTGAGTGACTCTCACGGCACCTCAGGGAGTAACTTTCAGCAGTCTTATGACACCACCCTGACCTTTAAATGACAATGAGATATCAGCTCTAAATGTAGCATACAGGTGGCTACCACTGATACTGGGAAGTACTACCATAAGAGTGAAATGTGGCTACAAGCTTGGTAACTAGCCACATAGGCATCAATCTTAGTGTATGGCCACACAGGACACGATGAGCAAGGAGACGTGAGCAGGGAGGAATGAGGTAACTCAATAAAACTCACAAATCCTATATGGGTGGCCATACTGAATGAGCGAGAAGGTTTGTCGTTCTGCTCACCCTCCACGATCATCGCTATGTGATGCAGCATGTTCCAAAACGTTGCACATGCCTAGCGACATCCTCAGGCATAACTTCATCGATGAACAGCTTCTGACTATTCGTCGCATGCGAGGTTGCCACCTTCTACTTGGACAGGCATCGCATTGACGCTCACATCGTCGCTCATCACTCGATGCTACCTCCCCGCTTGTCGCGTTGGGTGTGGCCAAACTCTCAGGCAGAAAACTGCCAATAGTACAGTCATACGGTGATCATTCTTCTAAGTGACTGTACAGTCAACCAAAAAAGTACTGACTCTCTTACAGCTAGTTATCATTCTGAAACATGGATGAAGCACTGTGATGCATGGGGCATCCTGTGAATAAGTGAAAATATTATCTTTGGTAATTTAAAAAAAAAAAAAATAATAAATAAATAAATACTGGGTGATATGTGGTTTGAGGCACCAGATTTATATGAGGTCTGTTCAGAAAGTATCTGACCTTAGGCTCTAGAAAAATAAGTAGCTAACATGTTGAAGTGAGACACACTAATCCCCCTCAAAGTAGGCCTCTTCTGACTTGACACACATTGCCCAGTGTTCTTTCCACTGCTTGAAACATATTTCAAGGTCGGTTTTGGCTACCTCCTCCAGGTGCTTCGTTGCATTCGTCATGATCACTTCTCTCGTCTCAAACTGGAACCCTTCAACGGAGTTTTGAACTTGGGGAATAACCAAAAGTCGCATGGAGACATGTCTGGGAGCCTGCTGGACCTGCAAGATGTTGTGCTTGGCCAAAAATTCCTGAATCTGTTGAGAAGAATGGGCAGGGGCATTGTCGTGGTGCAGCTTCCCATGTCCCACTTTCAAAATCTCTGGTCTCTTCAGATGAACTGCATCACGAAGACGATGGATAATGTCGAGGTAGTAATGTTTGTTGACAGTCTGACCTTCTTGTGCATATTCATGATGCAAAACACTACGGAAGTTGAAAAAAACTGTCAACATGCAAGTGCCTTGCTGCATGCTTTTCATGCTTTTTTTGGCTGAGGCGAACCAGCATGCTTCCACTGAGACGACTGTGCTTTGGTTTCTGGGTTGTACCTATACACCCAAGTTTCACCTCCAGTGATAAGTCTCCAGAAAGTCTGGATCGCAATTTGCACACTCCGGCAAGTCTTGAGCAACATTCATCCAAGAGGAGATCATAATGAATGTGACGAAGCACCTGCAGGAGATGCTGTAAACTAACTGAACAATGTTTCAGGCTGTGGAAAGAACACTGGGTTATGTGTGTCAAGTCAGAAGGGGCCTACTTTGAGGGGGACTAGTGTCATAGCTCATTAGGTTAGCTATTTTTTCTTTTTTGAGCCTATGGTCAGATGCTTTTGGAACATAACTCGTACATTTGTGTTTGTCTGTAGAACTCGCTCATTTTCACAACCATCGTACCCTACCGGGAGGATACTTTTTTGGGAGGGTGTACAAAGTCCAAGTCCAAGCTGGAGACTCTCACAGTTACAAATCTTATTAGATATCTCAAATTCCCATTTCCCAATAGCTTCCAGCAACTACTGGGAAGTAATTTGCTGGCTCTGGCACTTTCTTTAGCTTCCAGTCCATAGAAAATGTTAGCTGTACCCTGGCCAACCCCAATATGGGGATGCCTTACGATTAAAGACAGCTGAGCACAGGATGCATTGCTGCTTCTCTCCAATTAAAATCCCTCACAAAGCATTACCACCTTTCATAATGGTAATCCATATCTTGTCTGATCATTCAAGCTAAGTACTCTCGTTCGTTCGTTTTTGAAGGCTCCAACATGCTTGCATGTGTCGGTCTTGGTCACTTAATGGTGGCTCTCCACGCTGCTCGATCTCTGGCAGCCTCCCTATTCAGTCCCTTAACCCTTAAGTCACATTTAATGACCTTGTCCCATGTCCCAACCCCTCCCCCAATATTAACACTTCTCACCCTCTGTACCCAATTATCATCCCCCATCCTCTCCACACGTCCAAACCACCCCAGTCCACCTCTCCTCATCACAACACCAACACACTCCAGTCCCATCCCACCTCTCAACTCTTCCATCGTAAACTCTATGAGACAATTTCTGTAGCCTACTTCCCATGTGGGATGTTAGGGGCTCCTCTTGTGTAATATATCTGTCACTGCCCTTGTTTCTTGAACATGCTGTCTCAATCACTACTTCAGACATGGGGTTTCTCCAAATTAATTCATTCTAGCAAGATGACCCAAGCTGGGCAGCAGTCATCCATGCACTCTATGAGGTGTGGTACAGAAGTGATTCTGTGAAGTTGTACGCACATAAGTTTCATGACTCAATGGGACTGGTAAAACCATTACTAAACTCAAAATCATGTGCAAACTCAACATGTTTAAAGGAATAACTGATTCTCAAGTCAGTCATCTCAGTCATCATAAACATAATGATATCCAATGATCTAAAATTACAAACACTACACCAGACTTAGTTAATTTCATTCATTCATTCATCATCTAATCCAGTGTTGCCCCACGAGGACCATAGGAGCCAGGGGCTAGGAAAGTTGGTCCTGTCATTTAAGATGAGCATGACCAACCTCACTCATCCCTGAGTGGCATTACGTGAGCAATAAACTCCAACCACCCTTTGGAAATAAACCTGCACCAGCTCAATCCAACTGGAGTGCCTTAGTTACCCATTAAACCACCAGTCGCCATAATTTTGTTATATGGTTATCACTCAGCATAGCAAATGGTTTCCTGGCGTAGAGGAAACCATTTGGCTTGTCACTCAGTATAGTGTAACTCGCAGATGGAAGGAAGAGGAAAAAATAAAGGAAAAAAAGACAAGAGAAAGGAAGGAAGAGAGGAAAAGGAAGGCACCCGAGAGCAGCAATACAATGAGTAAGTGGATGGTGAGCGCCCACACCTACCACTGACTGTCAGTACAGATTATAATAACTATGACACATTCCTTGAATTGCTTCATGATGAGCTCCAAGGCAGTGAGTGGTGGCTATTGCCCATCTGCTCCCCTACTGTATTCTCCTATCTAAACCACCAGTCCAATCAATGCCTGATGTTTCATCTGTTGAAGTTCACACAGTCTTGAGACAACTCTTCCATTTCTCCTATATATGTCATCAACATTCTTTGCCCACTTGGCCATCATGTTCCTCCTGATAAAGAACAGTCAGTTAATGCATTTGGCAGGTTAGGAAACTCGTGATTGGTGCTGAATGGTGAGCATAAACTCTGACACTGTACAGCAGATGTCGTACATTTCATAGTTTATTCAGGAACTGGGATGGTGTTTCACAGCCCCACCGTGCCAATACTTTCTTCCATTATGCCCTTTATTGGGCAAGCCATGTTAAAAAATCTTGTGGGAAATGTTTTCCCCCAGAGCAGTTGCGCTCCTTACTTTTAAAATAGTTGTCCCTGTTGAAAGCAGAGGAAAACCCAAAGAACGCTAATTATAACCCTAAAATTACGTTCTGTTAATAATTCTTATTATTAATAAATCAAATGCTACTGGGTGTAACCCTTGTGAACAACTACAGTATATTATAATTACAGTCGACCCTCGATTCTGCGGACCCAAAATCAATGGATTTTGGAAGCAACAGACAATATCTGCTGGCAGAGAATTGCTCCAGACACCGGTCATTTTTTAATTTCATTACAGGCACACTCACGATCAGTAATTTCTGTTCAGGGGTGCCCCCTTTGTACCTCTGTATACCCGGGGATGAGGGGAAGGGGTGACGAAACGAGCTCCACCCACCTCTACCCCAGCTCCCAACCCCCCCCCCATACCCTACCACACCCAACCCTCCAATCGTCATTCTTAACTGGCTGTTACATCACAAGTTAACTCCATTCTTTACACTCATAGTCACATTACTAATACACAAACAAAACACTAGGACATGTAAAAAGTATATAACTACAAACACTGCAGCAAGAAATTACTGCATTATAACGCAGACAACAAAATACGCTGAAAATGGTCATACCAGGCCTCATGCGTTGGGTGCTTGCGTGCATACGTCTGTGTCTGTATTTACCTAATGTGATATACAGGAAATGAGCTACGCTCATGGGGTCCTGTCTCTGTTTCTCAATGAGTCAAATTTTGCTTTAAACTTGTTTAAGTTTTTTGACTGGACGATCTCTTTGTCCAGGCTATTCCACAGGTCTATGCATCTATAAGGAAAGCTATATTTCTTGATGTCCTTCAAGCAGCTTGGCTTCTTTAGTTTCATTCCGTGTCCTCTTGTTACCCTCTCATCCCACACAAACAGATTTTCTCTGTCAGTTTTATCTACTCCCATCATGGTCCTGAACACTGCAATCATGTCGCCCCTCTCTCTCCTTTCCTCTAAGGATGGCAAATCCAGCCTTTCTAGCCTCTCACTGTATGATAGATCTGACAGACTGGGGACCATCTTGGTTGCTGTTCTTTGTATTCTCTCAATCTTGTTTATATCTTTCTTTTTGTGTGGGGACCACACTACTGCTGCATATTCTAACCTGAGGCGGATCATGGCCACTATCAATTTTTTCATCATCTCCTCATCCATGTAATGAAATGCCACTCTTATACTATGTCAAGAGTTTATGTGTCTCTCTATCTTATTTATGTGTTTTTCATGTGACAAACTATCCTGGACCAGCACTCCCAAATCTTTCTCTTCTCTCTCTTTTCTAATTGGTTCATTACCCATCAAATAATTCAATGATGGCCTCTTGGTACTTTTACCCATTTCCAATATTTTACATTTTCTTTCAACTGAATTTCATTTCCCACATCCGGCTCCAATCATGTATCCTATCCAGATCCTCCAGCAGCATTTTACAGTCCTCTTCAACCTCTACCATTCTCAAGATCTTTGCATCATCAGCAAACAGACTTGCGTAACTGTTCACTCCATGTACCATATCATTTACGTAAATCAGGAACATTACTGGTGCCAACACCGAGCTCTGTGTGACACCACTTGTTGCTTCCCTCCATCCAGATGTCCTGTCCTTTATTACTGTCCTCATTTATCTGTCACTCAAAGTCTCTCAGCCATTCTAGGAGACTTCCCTTCAGTCTTCCCATATGCTCTAATTTCCATGCTAGTCTCTTATGGGGTACCTTGTCGAAGGCCTTCTCCAGATCTAAGTACACACAATCCACCCAACCGTCTCTCTCCTGTAGCACGACAATCGCTCTTGAGTAAAAGCTTAACAAGTTGGAAACTCATGACCTTCCACTTCTGAATCCAAACTGACTTTCAGTCAAAATATTAATCTCTTCCACATATTTTACCCCTCTATCTTTCAGGATTCTCTCATGCAATTTTGCGACCATGCTGGTTAGGGACACTGGTCTATAATTCAAGGGTTCTTCCTTGTTTCCTCCCTTATAAACTGTACCACATTTGCCCTCTTCCATTCCCAAGGCACTTTTCCCTCTTCCAGAGAACACACAATTAAATTGTGAATCTTATCCACTAGTTGTTCTCTGCAATCTTTCAGTACCCAATTAGAGATTCTATCCAGTCCTGGGGCCCTCCGTACATCTTGAGTTTCCAGTAATTTATACACTTCCTGCACTTCCACTTTTATATCTTTTATCACTACATTTCTAATCACTCCCTCCCCCTCCACAAACTCCCATTCCTTAGTGAAAAGCGAATGGAAACATTTGTTCATTATTTCAGCTCGCATTACCGCATCCTTGTAGACCTCTCCTTCTACTTTCAGTTTGGTGATTCCTTCCTTTTGCTTCAATTTGCCATTAACAAATCTATAAAACAATTTGGGTTCTTCCTTACATTTGTCAATGATACCTTTTTCAAAGTTCTTTTCTTCCTCTCTATGTATTCTTATATATTCAAGTTCTTTTATATTCTTCCTTTGTTCTGTTATTACCCCTCTTTCTCCATTTGTTCCATGCATTGTCCCTCTCTTTTTTCGCTATCATACACCTTCTATTAAACCACTCCTTTTTCCTGTTTTCTTTCCCACTTACTCTTGGCACATATTTTTCCACTCCCAAATTACAGAGGTCTAGAAAGATATCCCACTTCCTCTGTATCTCTCTTGTTTCTCTGAATTTTCTCCAGTCTGCACTTTCAAAAGATTTTCTCAATTCTGCAAAGTTTGCTTTCCCAAAGTTGTATCTTCCTTGCCAATAAAGCTCGTCTCTTGGCACTACATTCCCTGTTATCATCTGGAACTCAATGACCACATGATCACTTTTTCCTATAGGACACAGATATTTCAAAGATTCAATTATATCAGGTTCTTTGGTTTAGTAGCAAATCTAATCTTGCTGATGTATCATCACCTCGGAAATCTGTCTCTTCTTTGACCCACTGCATCATTACATTATTCATTTAGTGCCCCACAAATCTTCAATGCCTCCTGAGTCACCATTCCTCCCAGTTCATCTCCTTACAGTTAAAGTCACCCAATAGGATTATATTGTTGCTTTTCTCAATCACTTTCTGTAGATAACTAACCATATCTGACAACATCTCCTGGTATTCATTGTCATTCCATGCTCTAGTCTTAGGGGGAACATATACCACTGCCATATCTCTCTTACCATTCTCCCCAGTTTCTAATTTCATATTTATCACTTCGGCCCTACCCTCTCCCATTTCCACAGTATCTACATTTATGTTGTCTTTCACTGCTATCATCACTCCTCCTCCCGGTTTTTTCCTTTCTGTCTCTTCTCCATAATTTGTATTTCCCATCTCCCATATGAATATCAATATCTTCTTTCAATTTAGTCTCTACAACACACATAACATCAGGTTCGTGTACTCTAAACAAATCATCGATTTCTAACCTTTTTCAAACTTTTTTCATTGTTTTTTTTACTCTCTTCTCTCCTTCCCTCCGTCGGTGCCACTTTCTCAATTTCTGATCCATAACTCTCCAGTAGAACACTGTCTTCTCTTCCTCCGTTCTCTGTTCGTTTTTTACCTTTGCTTCCTTTACTAACTCCTTTAATTTAACTCTTCTTCTTCATTTGCATCCCTTCTTATCCTAACATTTTAAAACCCCTCTTTATCTGACAATTTCCACGTTCTATTGATGATGTGTGTGTGTGTGTGTGTGTGTGTGTGTGTGTGTGTGTATTTACCTAATTGTGATATACAGGAAATGAGCTATGCTCGTGGGGTCCCATCTCTTTTTTTCAGTAAGTCAAATTTTGCTTTAAACTCGTTTAAGTTTTTAGACTGGACGATCTCTTTGTCCAGTCTATTCCACAGGTCTATGAATCTATACGGAAAACTATATTTCTTGATGTCCTTCAAGCAGCGTGGCTTCTTCAGTTTCAGTCCATGTCCTCTTGTTGCTCTCATATCCCATACAAACAGATCATCTCTATCCATTTTATCAACTCCCATCATGGTCCTGAACACTGCAATCATGTCACCCCTCTCTCTCCTTTCCTCTAAGGATGGCAAATCCAGCCTTTCTAGCCTCTCACTGTATGACAGATCTGCCAGACTGGGGACCATCGTGGTTGCTGTTCTTTGTATTCTCTCAATCTTGTTTATATCTTTCTTTTTGTGTGGGGACCACACTTCTGCTGCATATTCTAACCTGGGGCGGATCATGGCCACTATCAGTTTTTTCATCATCTCTTCATTCATGTAATGAAATGCCACTCTTATGTTGGTCAAGAGTTTATATGTTTCTCTAACAATCTTGTTGATGTGTTTTTCAGGTGACAAACTATCCTTTGTTGATGTGTTTTTCAGGTGACAAACTATCCTGGACCAGCACTCCTAAATCTTTCTCTTCTCTCACTTTTGTGACTGGTTCATTACCCATCATATAATTCAGTGATGGTCTCTTGGTGCTTTTACCCATTTCCAATATTTTACATTTTTTTGCATTGAATTTCATTTCCCCACATCCAGCTCCAGTCATGTATCCTACCCAGATCCTCCTGCAGCATTTTACAGTCCCCTTCAACCTCTACCTTCCTCAAGATCATTGCATCATCAGCAAACAGACTTGCATAATTGTTACTCCATCTACCATATCATTTACGTAAATCAGGAACATTACTGGCGCCAACACCGAGCCCTGTGGGACACCACTTGTTACTTCTCTCCATCCAGACGTCCTGTCCTTTATTACTGTCCTCATTTGTCTATCTCTCAAAAAGTCTCTCATCCATTCCAGGATGTTACCCTTCAGTCCTCCGATATGCTCTAATATCCACATTAGTCTCTTATGGGGAACCTTGTCAAAGGCCTTTTCCAAATCTAAATATACACAATCCACCCAACTGTCTCTGTCTTGAAGCACATCAATTGCTCTTGAGTAAAAGCTCAACAAGTTGGAAACACATGACCTTCTACTTCTGAATCCAAATTGACTTTCAGTCAAAATATTCATCTCTTCCAGATATTTTATCCACCTATCTTTCAGAATCTTCTCGCACAATTTTGCAACCATGCTGGTTAGGGACACTGGTCTATAGTTCAGGGGTTCTTCCTTGTTTCCTCCCTTGTAAATTGGTACCACATTTGCTCCCTTCCATTCCCGAGGCACTTTCCCTTCTTCCAATGAACGCACAATTAAACTGTGAATCTTATCCGCCAGTTGCTCTCTGCATTCCATCAGTACCCAATTTGAAATTCCATCTGGTCCTGGGGCTTTCCTTACATCCTGAGTTTCCAGTAATTTGTACACTTCCTGCACTTCCACTTTTATATCTTTTATCAGTACATTCCTAGTCACTCCCTATCACTCTACAAACTCCCCTTCATTAGTAAAAACCGATTGGAAATGTTTGTTCATTATTTCAGCTTGCACTGCCACATCATAATAGACCTCTCCTTCTACTTTCAGTTTGGTGATTCCTTCCTTTTGTTTCAATTTGCCATTAACAAATCTATAAAACAATTTGGGTTCATCCTTACATTTGTCGATTATACCTTTTCAAAGTTCCTTTCTTCCTCTCTATGAATTCTTGTACTGCATATTCATTTCTAGTTCTTTTATATTCTTCCTTTGTTCTGTTATTACCCCTCTTTCTCCATTTGTTCCACGCCATGTCCCTCTCTTTTCTCGCTATCATACACCTTCTATTAAACCACTCCTTTATCCTGTTTTCTTTCCCACTTTCTCTTGGAAGATATTTTTCCACTCCTGAATTATACAGGTCTAGAAAGATATCCCACTTCCTCTGAATCTCTCTTGTTTCTCTGAATTTTCTCCAATCTGCCTTTTCAAAAAATTTTCTCAATCCTGTAAAGTTTGCTTTCCCAAAGTTGTATCTTCCCTGCCTATGAAGCTCATCTCTTGGCACACGTTCCCTATAATCATCTGCAACTCAATGACCACGTGATCACTTTTTCCTATAGGACACAAATATTTCAAGGATTCAATTACATCAGGTTCTTTGGTTGGCAGTAAATCTAATCTTGCTGGTGTGTCGTCACCTCGGAATCATGTCTCTTCTTTGACCCACTGTGTCATTACATTATTCATCACAATGTTTAAGAATATAGTGGCCCACAAATCTTCGTCACCTCCTGACTACCATTCCTCCCAGTTCACCTCTTTACAATTAAAATCACCCATTAGAATTATATTGCTGCTTTTCTCAATCACTTTTTGTAGATAACTAACCATGTCTGACAACATCTGGTATTCATCAGTCCATGCTCTTGTCTTAGGTGGAACATATACTACTACTATATCTCTCTTACAGTTCTCTCCAGTTTCTAATTTCATGTTCATCACTTCAGCCCTACCCTCTCCCATTTCCACAGAATCTACACTTAAGTTGTTCTTCACTGCTATCATCACTCCTCCTCCCATTTTATCTTTTCTGTCTCTTCTCCACAATTTGTATTTGCCATCTCCCATATGGATATCAATATTCTCCCTTAACTTGGTCTCTACAAAGCACATAATATCAGGTTCATGTACCCTCAAGAAATCGTTGATTTCTAACATTGCCGATATTAATCCATTAACATTAGTGTACGTCACTTTCAAACTTTTTTCGTCATTCCTTATACCATCTTTTCTCCTCCTCTCCGTTGATACCACTTCCTCAATTTCTGGTCCATAACTCTCCAATAAAACACTGTCTTCTCCTTCTCTGTTCTCTGTTCGTTTTTTGCCATAGCTTCCTTTACTAACTCCTTTATTTTAGCTCTTTCTTCCTCATTTGCATCTCTCCTTAACCAGACATTTTTGAACCCCTCTTTGCCTGCCAATTTCCATGTCCTATTCATGATTTCTTTACTATTGCCTGGGACTTAAACTTCACCTTCAATAGCCTCGTCCCTCCTTCCTCGTACTTACCTTACCTAAACACTTCTTCAATCTCTTCTTGGGCTTTGTTGTTACCCTCCATGACTACTGATATTATTTCCTTAACTTTAATCAATTCTTCTCTTTCCCTTTCAGATCTTATTGTGATACGGTTTTCTTTTACCCCTAAAATTATTACATATTTTTTCTTATCTGCTACATCCCTGACTAAAGATTCTCTACTTTTCAGTACCCTAACCACTTCCTTCTCCACCTATTCCTTGCTTTGTTGTTCTATAATCTCTTTCAAATTTACATTCCCTTCCTCCTGAATTTTCTTCCACCCCTTTTGTTGCTCCTTGATTTCCTTAATACGTTCATCTTGCATCCTTGATTTTGAATCATACTCGTCAAATTTACTTTTCATTCTGTCTCTTTCTTCTTCCAACCTCTTGTTTTCCCTCTTGAGCTGTTCTATTTCATTTGTGGCAGATTCATTACTCACTTTTAATTCTGTGACTTCTCTTTCTTGTTCCGCACTGCTTGTGTAAACTTTTTCCAGCTTGTTCTGTAAGACTTTGATCTCTCTCTCCTGTTCTAAGGTCCGCTCCTGCAGCTCTCTAATTACTTTTTTTTTTTTTTTTTAAATGCAAGGAAGAAGGAACCAAGGGCCATGGGCCCGCATACTGTTCCTTCCAAGAAAAAGTAAAAACAATACAAAAGAGAGCCAAATTCAAGATTTACTCATTTCGAGATGCCTGGACACACTGCGCTTGAAAGATTGGAGATCATAGGAAGTAGGGAATACAGACAAAGGGAGACAGTTCCAGAGTTGACCAGTTGCATAAATGAAGGACTGGGAGTAACGGTTAACTCCTGCATTAGAGAGTTGGACAGAAAAGGGATGAGAGTTTGTTGCTAGACGGGTACTACGTGCCTGTCGTAGAGGTGGAGGGATGCAAGCAGACAGTTCAGAGGAACAGTGACCATTGAAGTAGCGATAGAATAGAGATAAAGATGCAACAGTGTGGCGAAGAGACAAAGGTTGAAGGGAATCAGTAAAAGAAGGAGAGTTAATGAGACGAAAAGCCTTTGACTCCACCCTATTGAGAAGAACCGCATGTGGGGAGCCTCCCCACACATGAGAGTTGTATTCCATACACGGGCGAATAAAACCCGTGTACAAGGTCAACATCTGTGCAGGGGTAAAGAAAGCTCGGAGTCGGCCCAGCACACCTAATCTCTTGGAAGAAGATTTCACAAGAGATGTAATATGTTCTTTCCAAGACAAATCCCGAGAGAATGAAACCCCTAGCATGTTCAAGGATGATGCGGGACTGAGCTGGACATTATTAAACATTAGTGGGTAATCCTGAGGAAGATTTTGTCGGGTTGATAAGTGTAAGAACTGAGTTTTTGATGCGTTAAAAATAACAAGATTATTTTTACCCCAATCAGAGATATGAGCCAAGTCAGACATTAGGTGTGCCATAGCCTCGTCCCTTGTTTGCTGAAGTAACTGCTGAGATGGACGTTGCGGAAATCGAATGGAAAGGTGAAGGGTGGAATCATCCGCATATGAGTGGATAGGGTTAGATGTACAGCTTAGAAGGTCATTGATGAATAAAAGAAAGAGAGATGGTGATAGGATAGAGCCCTGAGGAACACCACTGTTGATAGGTCTAGGAGAAGAACGATGGCCATCTACAACAGCAGATATAGAACGACCAGAAAGGAAGCTAGACATGAAGGCGCAAATAGAAGGATAGAAACCGTAAGAGGGCAGTTTGGAAATCAAAGATTTATGCCAGACACGATCGAAAGCCTTTGAGATGTCAAGTGCAATGGCAAAGCTTTCGCCAAAGTCCCGAAAAGAGGATGACCGGAAGTCTGAAAGGTAGGTGAGAAGATAGCCAGTGGAGCATCCCTGACGGAACCCATACTGACGATCAGAAAGAAGGTTGTGACAGGAAAGATGCTTTAAAATTTTTCAGTTAAGAACTGATTCGAAAACTTTTGATACGCAGGATGTTAAAGCAATTGGACGATAGTTAGAGTTAGAATTGCTTACCTAATGTATATCAACACATCCCCTATACTGTTGACCTGTTGGTGCAAATATATTCACCTGTCAGTATAAAAACCATCCATCTATAGATTCAAACACCTTGTACCCGGAATGGGTGACAAAAAGCAATTCGCCTCCATGTCACCCAGTCAGCCTCTGTATCAAGGTGCCTCCCATCGAGCTGACACTACATTTATTCAAGTACCTTCTCTCCAACTCTCCTCCTTCCCAGCCTCCCCCTCCTCCACTCCCCTCCCTGTTCACTCACATACATACCTAGTCAGTCTCGTCTCTCTCCAATTTTGTCACATGGCCAAACCATCTCTGTATACTAAAATACTTTCCAGAACAGCCAGCATAAACACCACAACTCTCGCTCTCTCTCTCTCTTCACATGTATAATAGGATAGGTTATTGTCACCCTACCCATTCATGCCTTGTCTTTCAAGAGCAAAAAAACACTATTTCATGTCCCACAGGTATGCCAAACAAAATATAAATGAAGACATGAGAAGTGGCCGCGTTATCTGTAACGTGTGGGGTTGAGTTGACTGTAAGGTGTTTGAGAGGTAGCTAAGATCGAGGGAAGATTCACCATGGACCAGTAACTGGAGATACTGGAGGAAGTAATGCTACCCAGTGTGTGGGTTTATGAACTCCCTTTTCCTGGAAGAGTAATTTTCAAGCAGTATAGAGCCCTTAAGAATAACCTCTTGAGAGTTACCGATGCAATATGCGGTTGGACAAGAGGCCCACCAAGACATAAAGTAAATTGGTGGTGGGATGAGGGTGTAGAAGCTGCAGTTAAGGAGAAAAGAAGGCTTTTCCAGGAATGGAAGAAGGGTGGTAACAGGGAGGAGTACTTGGCTGCCAAGCGCAGGGCTAGAAGAGAGGTATACAGGGCGAAGTCTGAGTCACAGAGACTTTTACTTGATAATCTAAATCATGGAGAAAGGAAAAATATGATTTTTAGGGTGGCAAATCAGGTGAAGAGGGATAATCGGGACATTGTAGGTGAGCAGTGTGTGAAGAATGATGATGGAAGGGTAGTGGTGAACAGTGAGGATATTAAAGATGCATGGAGAGAGCATTATAGCCGGTTGTTGAATGAGGAGTTTGATTGGGATAGAGAAGGTTTGGAGCCAGCTGATCCAGTGTTTGGCCCTTGGCCTTTGATTGACGCTGCTACTGTGAGT
>JAGKTI010005579.1:19287-44305 GCA_018397915.1 Birgus latro | reverse complement strand
ACACACACACACACACACACACACACACACACACACACACACACACAAGTGCACAAGTGCACGTGCACACACACCTCAATCTGCCTCAAATGAAATAAAACAGTTTAAGAGGTTGGAAGAAGAAAGGGACAGGATGAAGAGTAAACTATATAAGCATCAATCAAAATCAAGGATGCATGATGAACATATTAAGGAAATGAAGGAGCAACACAAGGGGTGGAAGAAAATTCAAGAGGAAGGAAATATAAATTTGAAAGAGATTATAGAACAACAAAGGAAGGAAAAGGTGGAAAAGGAAGTGGTTAGGGTACTAAGAAGTACAGAATCTTTAGTCAGGGACATAGCAGACAAGAAAAAATGCGTGATAATTTCAGGAGTAAAAGAAAAACGTATGACAGTAAGATCAGAAAGGGAAAGAGAAGAACTGAGTAAGGCTAAAGGGATAGTATCAGTAGTTATGGAGGGTAACAACGAAGCTCAAGAAGAGATTGAAGAAGTGTTTAGGCTAGGAAAGTATGAGGAAGGAGGGGCGAGGCCACTTAAAGTAAAGTTTAAGTCTCAGGTAATGATAAATGAAATCATCAACAGAACATGGAAATTATCAGGAAAGAAGTTCAGGAGTGTTTGGATAAGTAAAGATGCAAATGAGGAAGAAAGAGCTAAGATAAAGGATAGTAAAGGAAGAAAAGGCAAAAAACGAACAGAGAATGGAGGAAGAGAAGATAGTGTTCTATTGGAAAGTTATGGATCAGAAATTCAGGAAGTGGTAATGATGGAGAAAGGGAGAGAAGAGGGAATAAAGAACAACGAAAAAACTTGGAAAGTGGCATATACTAATGCTGATGGTGCAATATCGGACAGGTTAGATCAACGATTACTTGTGGGTACATGAACCAGATATTATATGCTTTGTACAGACCAAGTTATGAGAGGATTATGATATCCATTTAGGAGATGGTAAATACAAACTGTGGAAAAGAGACAGAAAAGAAAAAATGGGAGGAGGAGTGATGACAGCAGTGAAGAATATCAATGTGGAAAATGTGGAACTGGGAGCGGGAAAGGCTGAAGCGATAAATATGAAATGAGGAACTGGAGAGAATGGCAAGAGAGACATCGCAGTGGATATGATCCCCCTAAGACGAGGGCATGGAATGACGATGAATACCATGAGATGTTGTCAGACATGGTTAATTATCTACAGAAAGTGACTGAGGAAAGCAACAATATTATTCTGATGGGTGACTTTAATTGTAGAGGTGAACTGGGAGGAATGGGACTCAGGAGGCACTGAAGATTCATGGGGCACTATATTGTTAAATATAGCAAAGAATAATGTAATGACCCAATGGGTCAAAGAAGAGACAAGATTCAGAGGTGATGACATGCAGCAAGACTAGATTTACTGCTAACCAAAGAACCTGACGTAATTGAATCTTTGAAATATCTGTGTCCTACAGGAAAAAGTGATCACATGGCCAAGGGAACGTGGTGCCAAGAGATGAGCTTAATAGGCAGGGAAGATACAACATTGGGAAAGTAAACTTTACAGGACTGAGGAAATTTTTCAAAAATGCAGAGTGGAGAAAATTCAGAGAAACAAGAGAGATACAGAGGAAGTGGGATATCTTTCTAGATCTCTATAATTCAGGAGTGGAAAAATATGTTCCAAAAGCAAGTGGGAAAGAAAAAAGGAAAAAGGATTGGTTTAACAGAAGGTGTATGATTGCGAAAAAAGAGAGGGACATGGCATGGAACAACTGGAGAAAGAGAGGTAACAATAGAACAAAGGAGGAATACAGAAGAACTAGAAATGAATACATAATAATACATAGAGAGGAAGAAAGGAACTTTGAAAAAGGTATAATTGACAAATATAAGGAAGAACCCAAATTGTTTTATAGATCTGTTAATGGCAAATTGAAACAAAAAGAAGGGATCACAAAAATGAAGGTTGAAGGAGAGGTCTATAAAGATGTGGCAATGCAAGATGAAATAATGAACAAATGTTTCCAATTGGTTTTCACTAAACAATGGGATTTTGTGGAGGGAAAGGGAATGACTAGAAATATAGTGATAAAAGACAAAAGTGGAAGTGCAGGAAATGTATAAATTACTGGAAACTAAAGATGTAAGGAAAGCCCCAGGACCAGATGGAATCTCTACTTGGGTACTGAAAGAATGCAGAGAACAACTGGCGGATAAGATTCACGATTTAATTGTGTGTTCTCTGGAAGATGGGAAAATACCTTGGGAATGGAAGAGGGCCAATGTGGTACCAAATTATGAGAGAGGAAACAAGGAAGAACCCCATTACAGATCAGTGTCCCTGACCTGCATAGTAGCAAAATTGTGTGAGAGAATCCTGAAAGACAGATGGATAAAATATCTGGAGAAGATGAACATTCTGGCTGAAAGTCAGTTTGGATTCAGAAGTGGAAGGTCGTGTTTTTCCAACTTGTTGATCTTTTATTCAAAACTGATTGACATGCTACAGGAAAGAGACAGCTGGGTGGATTGTGTGTACTTAGATTTGGAGAAAGTCTTTGACAAGGTACCCCACAAGTGACTAATGTGGAAACAGGAGCACATAGGAGAACTGAGGGGAAACCTGCTGGAGTGGATGAGAAACTTCTTGACAGAAAGACAAATGAGGACAGTAATAATGATGGAGGGAAGCAACAAGTTGAGTCCCATAGGGCTCAGTGTTGCCGCCAGTAATGTTCCTGATTTACGTAAACAATATGGTAGATGGAATGAACAGTTATGCAAGTCTGTTTGCTGATGATGCAAAGATCTTGAGGAGAGTAGAAGTCGAGGAAGACTGTAAAATGCTACAGGAAGACCTGGACAGGATTCATGATTGGAGCCAGATGTGGGAAAGTACCAAGAGGCCATCACTGAATTATATGATGGGTAATGAACCATGGAGTTGAGAGGTATATGAGGGAGGGGGGAGTGACCTGGGGGGAGGGTAGGCAAATGGTGGGTGACAGAGCGACTTGGAGGTGTTTTGTCTGCGGCCACCCTTTTTGGGATTAGGGCGTCAGGCTATAAACAGCTAGATAGATAGTAATGAACCATTTACAAAAGTGAGAAGAGAAAGATTCGGGAGAGCTGGTCCAGGATAGTTTGTCACTGGAAAAACATAATATTAACAAGATAGAGAGACATACAATCTCTTGACTAACATAAGAGTGGCATTCCATTACATGGATGAGGAGATTATGAAAAAATTGTTAGTGGCCATGATCTGCCCCATGTTGGAATATGTGGCAGTAATGTGGTCCCCACACAAAAAGAAAGATATAAACAAGATCAAGGGAATACAAAGAACAGCAACCAAGATGGTCCCCAGCCTGGCACATCTGTCATTAGGAAAGAGGCTGGAAAAGCTGGATCTACCATCCCTAGAAGAATGGAGAGAGAGGGGCAACACGACTGCAGTGTTCAGGGCCATGATGGGAATAGATAAAGTTGCTAGAAAAAATTTGTTTGTATGGGATGGGAGAGAAACAAGAGGACATGGAATGAAACTGAAAAAGCCAAGTTGCTTGAAGGATATCAAGAAATATAGCTTTCCCATATAGATGCATAGACCTGTGGAACAGGCTGGACAAAGAGATCATCCAGTCTAAAAACTTAAATGAGTTCAAAGCAAAATTTGACTCTTTGACAAAAAGAGATGGGACCCCACGAGTGCAGCTCATTTCCTGTATATCACAACTAGGTAAATACGACTAGGTAAATACACACACACACACACACACACTGCCTGTCTCTCGTATCTCGCCTCATCGCCACCACTCACTATATATTCTTTCCATTTTCAACCAAGTTCATTATTAAAACCAATACTGTAGTCATAATTCAACATGGCTAAAATTATGGTGTGTGAAATAGTCTGTTTGCACTCAAGACTGGCCACACACAAACACACACACACATATAGCTCACTGCCTGCCTCTTGTCTGTCACCTCACTGCCACCACTCACTATGGATATACTTTTCTTCTTTCACAAAATTTATCTTTATGTTACTGAAATAACCTTTCACCTACCTTTAGGTACATAAGCCATCATCTGAAGATACCCCTTTCCTGACACCCAAACATATTCCATCTTTTTTTTTTTTTTTTTTTTTTATGCATGGAAGAAGGAACCAAAGGCCACGGGCCTGCATACTGTTCCTTCCAAGAAAAAACAAAAACAGTACAAAAGAGAGCCAAATTCAAGATCCGTTCAATTCGAGATGCCTGGACACACTGCGTTTGAAAGACTGGAGATCATAGGAAGTAGGAAATACAGACATAGGAAGACAGTTCCAGAGTTGACCAGTTGCATAAATAAAAGACTGGGAGTAACGGTTAACTCTTGCATTAGAGAGTTGGACAGAAAAGGGATGAGAGTTTGTTGCTAGACGGGTACTACGTGCCCGTCGTAGAGGTGGAGGGATGCAAGCAGACAGTTCAGAGGAACAGTGACCATTGAAGTAGCGATAGAAGAGAGATAAAGATGCAACAGTGCGGCGAAGAGACAATGGTTGAAGGGAATCAGTAAGAGGAGGAGAGTTAATGAGACGAAAAGCCTTTGACTCCACCCTATTGAGAAGAGCTGCATGTGGAGAGCCTCCCCACACATGAGAGTTGTACTCCATACACGGGCGAATAAAACCCGTGTACAAGGTCAACAACTGTGCAGGGGTAAAGAAAGTTCGGAATCGGCTTAGCACACCTAATCTCTTGGAAGCAGATTTCACAAGAGATGTAATATGTTCTTTCCAAGACAAATCCTGAGAGAATGAAACCCCAAGCATGTTCAAAGATGATGCAGGACATAACTGTTCATTATTAAACATTAGTGGGTAATCCTGAGGAAGATTTTGTCGGGTTGATAAGTGTAAAAACTGAGTTTTTGATGCATTGAAAATAACAAGATTATTTTTACCCCAGTCAGAGATACGAGCCAAATCAGACATTAGGTGTGCCATAGCCTCATCCCTCTTTTGTTGAAGCAACTGCTGAGATGGACGTTGCGGGAACCGAATGGAAAGGTGAAGGGTGGAATCATCAGCATATGAGTGGATAGGGTTAGATGTACAGCTTAGAAGGTCATTGATGAATAAAAGGAAGAGAGTAGGTGATAGGACAGAACCCTGAGGAACACCACTGTTGATAGGTCTAGGAGAGGAACGATGGCCGTCTACCAACAGCAGCTATAGAACGACCAGAAAGGAAGCTAGAGATGAAGGCACTGATAGAAGGATAGAAACCGTAGGAGGGCAGTTTGGAAATTAAAGATTTATGCCAGACTCGATCGAAAGCCTTTGAGATGTCAAGTGCAATGACAAAGCTTTCGCCAAAGTCCCGAAGGGAGGATGACCAAGAGTCTGAAAGGCAGGTGAGAAGATCGCCAGTGGAGCGTCCCTGACGGAACCCATACTGACGATCAGAAAGAAGGCTGTGACAGGAAAGGTGCTTTAAAATTTTTCTGTTAAGAATTGACTCGAAAACTTTTGATACGCAGGATGTTAAAGCAATTGGACGATAGTTAGAGGGTTGGGAATGGTCACCCTTCTTTGGGACTGGCTGAATGAGAGCAAACTTCCAGCAAGAAGGAAAGGTACAAGTTGAGAGACAAAGGCGAAAGAGTTTACCTAGGCAGGGTGTAAGCACAGAAGCACAGTTTTTGAGGACAACAGGAGGGACTCCATCAGGACCGTATGCCTTTTTAGTATTGAGGCCAGTAATGACAGAGAACACATCAGCTGAAGAAATTTTAATGTCAGACAATAGGAAGTCAGAGGGGGGAAGTGATGGAGGAATAGCACCGGAATCGTCTAAGGTGGAATTGGAGGAGAAAGTCTGAGCAAAGAGATCTGCTTTATCAGTAGAAGAAATAGCTACAGAGCCATCAGAGTAGAAAAGAGGAGGGAAGGATGATGAGGTAAAGTTGTTAGAAAGGTTTTTGGCAAGGTGCCAGAAGGAGCGAGAAGAGTTCGAGTTGGAGAGTTGGGAACATTTAGCACGGATGAAATTGTTTTTAGCAGAGCGAAGAACAGACTTAGCACGATTCCGGGCAGAAATATATAAAAGGTGTGATTCAGGGGTGGGTTGGCTCCGGTACCTCTTATAGGCCCTCTCCTTGTTGCGGACAGCATTAGAACAAGCGTGATTAAACCAAGGCTTTCTTGCATTAGTCAGAGGATATGAGAAAGGAATGTATGCTTCCATGCCCGAGAGAATAACCTCCGTAACGCGCAAGGCACACTCAGATGGCTCCCGGCCATGGAAGCAATAATCATTCCATGGAAAATCAAAGAAGTACTGCCTGAGGGCCTCCCAATCTGCAGCTCCAAAGTGCCACAGGTGGCGTTTCTTTGGAGGGTCCACAGGCCGTACTGGAGCGATTGGACATGTTAAGGCAATAAGATTGTGATCGGAGGAGCCCAACGGAGAGAAAAGATGAACAGTGTAAGCAGAAGGATTAGTTGTTAGGAAAAGGTCAAGTATGTTGGAACTCTCTCCAAGGCGGTCAGGGATACGGGTAGGGTGCTGTACAAGCTGCTCTAGGTCATTAAGGATAGAAAAGATGTAGGCTTGTTCACCAGGTGAATCAGTTAAAGGAGAGGAGAGCCAAAGGTGGTGGTGAACATTGAAATCTCCTAGAATGGAGATTTCAGAGAAAGGAGAAATGGATAGAATGTGTTCCATCGTAGAAGTAAGATAGTCAAAGAATTTTTGATAGTCAGTAGAATTGGGAGATAAGTAAACAGCACAGATATATTTAGTCAGAGAATGACAGGAAAGCCGAAGCCAGAGAGCAGAGAATTCAGAAGAATCAAGTTCAGGAACACGAGAGCAAGATAGATCGTTGCGTACATATACGCAACAGCCACCTTTGGCTTTGAAACGAGAATAGAGAAAGTAGGAGGATACAGAAAAGGATTTGCTGTCAGTTGCCTCAGACAGCTGAGTCTCAGTGAGGAAGAGAAGGTGAGGTTTAGAGGAGAAGAGGTGGTGTTCGACAGCGTGAAAGTTAGAGGAAAGGCCGCGAATGTTACAGAAATGAAGAAGGAGTGAGTCGGACAGTGGTTCCAGGCAGCTCTTTGAGTCGTCACCGGGAGAGGGGCAGATGGTGGCATGGCAAGTGATCATCACTTATGTACCACTTTGTTAACTCTCATTAACCCAGTGATGTTCCTTGAGGTTGGATGTGCACTACAACAAATGTTAGGTATGGTAAGGAAAGGGTAAAAGTCTTCAAGAGGTACAAAGGGAGGGGCAATGGAAATTTTCTGGGATTTCATCGTACCAATTAGCCATATAACATGCGTTTCAATGACACACCTGAGTTTTGATTTACATGTTAAAATTCCCGGACACAATAGCCAAGCCAAGTAAGGGTCTACTGCATAATGAAGATGTGCTTTACTATTTAGGTACAGTAATCCCTCCAAGATCCGACATAACAGAACCGAAGCACCGTCCGGGATATGGTTTCGTCCGGGACTTGGGAAAAATTCCCCTGGACAGGTACTTACAGACCCCAACCAAACCTAACTTTGAAAGCCACCTAAATAACTCCCTACTGCACATGCACAACACCTATTTAAGACCCTATTCACACAAATAAGGGACAGAAACTATAAAATAAATGAAAAGGAACCAGAGAATGAGAAAACGAGAGAATGAGTAAGGAAAATATTTTGCAGTGTCCAGGGTACTTACAACACGTCCGTGGCTGTTGCGAAGATTAACTCGCCTCCTCTATGGCTTTGACAGTGGTGAAGGTGCACCTGAAGCACGTACAGTAATCCAGTGTTGCACTGAACTTAATCCTTTGCACTCTGAATTCTAATTTCTTTGCACAATCTTTTCTTACTTGTGCCATGCCAGTTGCAACAAGCTAGTGTTTCACTTGGCACTTAATCCTTTGCACTCTGAATTCTAATTTCTTAACACTGCACATTCTTTTCTTACTTGCACCGCACCAGTTGCAACACGCCAGTGTTTCACTCAGCATTTAATCCTTTGCACTCAGAATTATAATTTCTTAACACTGCACATTCTGTTCTTAACACTGCAAAACACTGTAAATTCCCATGTGGTCTAGTGGTGAGTTATGCTGTTTATTCACTGTCAGAGCCAGAGAGTAGGTGTTGCAAGTGGCCCAGGGGTGCGTCGCTGAGACGTGGCAATGGACTACCCATTGCAGACGACTCTGATAGCCGCAAAATCACGTCCAGAGGAGACTCCACCCTGGCCGATGTGCTGGGCTGTGGCTCAGAGGTAGAAGGCAGGTCTTGGTGAGGCACTGGTGTGGAGCCAGGGCTGGGCAGGTTTCAATGGTTGATTGACGTAAGGAACAGCAATTCTGGCTATTGATGATGCGCTGCCTAAAAGTGCGCACTTCCTCCACTAGTCCCAGGGGCCCCATCTCCCTGTTGCAGTACAGGTGTTCCGGGTAGTCAAGAATGAACTCGATGTGCTCCCAGAGTGCGTTCAACTTGGAGATGGCTGAAGCAGTGGCGTGCTGAGAGGAGTCCGTATCATCGTCGCTGTCCTCGTCGGAATCTTCCAGCTAGGTACTTGTACCTGCAACGGAAGGTGCAATCTTGATATCAGATATGATCTGATACCCAGGATCGCCCTTGTCGTCATCCAACCACTCACGCACTTCGTCCACATCCACCACATCGCCAGCCGCACAAAGACGCGCATGGTCATCCATGTCAAATCCTAGAAAGTCGTGCACCACATCGGCTCCAAGTAGCAGATGAGACCAATCACTTTCCAGAGTCTTGACAGAGACTTCCTCCATGTACTGGCTCAGTTGTAGATGGCTGACCTGAGTTGTAGCAAAGAAGGTTTTCCAAAGTCCGCTTGCTTTGTGTGTTCCGTCCCTCCCTGCGCTCGTCTTCGTCCTCGAGAACAACCATCACCTTGACTAGGAACTTCTGACGGTACAGCCTCTTCGTTGCCATGATCACTTCTCGGTCCATTGGTTGGATGAGAGTAGTTGTATTACATGGCAAGAAGCACCTAATACGGCCATTCTCAGCCACCAACTCCTTGACGGACGGATGCACAAGTGCATTGTCCTGAAGAAGGAGAGCCTTTACCTGGTTGTGTGGGATTCCCAGTGTGTTCGTCTCATAATAGATGACCTCCTTGACGATGCACTGGTGAAACCAGTCTTTGAAGATCTTGACTGTGAACCAAGCCTTCACAGAATGGTACCAAACGACAGGGAGGACATCCATCAACACAAGAAGGCACCAAGGCTGCTTTGCACAGCCAGCAATAACAGGCATGCATGAGTCAGTGCACACTGTTAGCACTGGCACAACACAAAGCAGATATCTGCTGCTTGGAGAGCTTGTGTCCAGGTACACGCTTTTCCGTCTCCTCTGCTAGGGTGTTCGTGGGCAGCGAGCGATAGAATAGACCAGTTTCGTCAGTGTCGTAGACTTCACTGAGAGTGAGGCCCTCCCTGTCGATCAAGGCCTTTACCTTCTGCCGAAACTCTTCTACTCCATCCTCGCTGGCATCCAAAGCTTCGCCATGGGGCTTATGGTCAGTAAGGCCATGCTGCAGTTAGAAGGCGAAGAGCCAACCCTCGGATGCCTTGAAGTCTGGGGTGTCGTGAAGCCTTGCGAACTTTTCTGCGGCAGCCTTCAGCTCCGTGGCACGCACCAGCACACCAGTTGCACGTTGTTGACAATACCAAATCAGCGTGGAGCGGTTGACTTCTGCAAACCTGGGAGGGTACATAATCTTCCTCTGCACGCTGCGTTTGGTCTTCGATGCAAAGGCTGCTGTGTACTGGGTGAGTTTATCCCGAGATTTTTTGATACAGGACAAGGTAGAGGAGGCCAGGTTCAATTCACGGAGGATGCGGGAGGTCGACCATCCCGCGTCCACCTTCTCCAATATCTCCCTCTTCTCGGGTGGTGGGGCCATACACACGAGTAAGAGGCAGCAAAGGAACAGCAGGGCCTGCAGCTGGTAGGGCACCATCACAAAGGCGAGCACGTGGGCAGCCATAGCGACGAGTGTGCAGTCATGATGGTAGGTAGGCGGGAAATGGGAAGGATGAAGGGGTGCTCTAGCAGACATCAGAGGACCTACGCGCCACAACACAAGTGTTTGTCACCGCGCGGCAAATTTAACGTAGGGAGGAACACGTCGACTTTTTTGTTTTGCATTTTGACCTTTTTTGGCCATTTTTGGTGTCCAAAGACCCGAGCCAAAATGTCCAGGATTTGGGCGTCCAGGTCTTAAAGGATTTACTGTATGTGCATTCTGATTCCTTAACAATCAGTACTGAAATTTTATGAGTTACTGGGAGTGTTACGTAAGAATGCATGGTTAAGTATTAAAAAAAAAAAAAATCTTGAAAGAGAAGTGAAAGTGCCAAGAGGGGAAGCACAGCAATGAGAGCATGGAAGACAGCCTCAGGTTCCATGAAAAAGCTACATAGCACTTAGTATAAATATATGAAAAGTAAAAACATATAAAATACTATTATTGTACAAAATGTATGCTCATAACAGCAACTTGGTTTTCTTTCTATGCAAGTCTATAGCTTACCTTGTCTTCATCCAAAACAGGACAATCTCTCTCATCATCATAGCCATCAAAAAAATTATTATCTTTAGCCAAGTCTCCAACACTAATCCATTCAAGTCCTGACTGTTCTGCAAGCTGCTGTGCTAGAGTTGACTTCCCAACTCCTGGTGTTCCTGAAAAAGGACATACTGGTAATCATCCTTGAATACATATTAAGGAATGCTGTATTTTTAACAGTTCTTTTACTTCTACAGCGGTGGAAATAACAGACCCATAGTTGTCATCCACCTCTTCCTCTCCACTTACAAGATGGGAGAAGTAAATCAAGAAATATAGAGCAGAAAAAGGAAACACAAATATCAGTCAGCATGCCCAGTGAAAACAGGTCCACAATCACTGAAGCCTTTTGAAGAACTAGCTAGAATACATTATGAATTTATGAGAAAACTCATCTAAAGCTGCTATACACTTATAGAATAAATATAACTTTTTCATTCATTCATCATTTAACCCAGGCTTGCCCTATGTGGAGTGTATCAAACTTTTACAAGGCTAAAAATCCACTTTCCACTCTCAGTGAGTGACTCTCACGGCACCTCAGGGAGTAACTTTCAGCAGTCTTATGACACCACCCTGACCTTTAAATGACAATGAGATATCAGCTCTAAATGTAGCATACAGGTGGCTACCACTGATACTGGGAAGTACTACCATAAGAGTGAAATGTGGCTACAAGCTTGGTAACTAGCCACATAGGCATCAATCTTAGTGTATGGCCACACAGGACACGATGAGCAAGGAGACGTGAGCAGGGAGGAATGAGGTAACTCAATAAAACTCACAAATCCTATATGGGTGGCCATACTGAATGAGCGAGAAGGTTTGTCGTTCTGCTCACCCTCCACGATCATCGCTATGTGATGCAGCATGTTCCAAAACGTTGCACATGCCTAGCGACATCCTCAGGCATAACTTCATCGATGAACAGCTTCTGACTATTCGTCGCATGCGAGGTTGCCACCTTCTACTTGGACAGGCATCGCATTGACGCTCACATCGTCGCTCATCACTCGATGCTACCTCCCCGCTTGTCGCGTTGGGTGTGGCCAAACTCTCAGGCAGAAAACTGCCAATAGTACAGTCATACGGTGATCATTCTTCTAAGTGACTGTACAGTCAGCCAAAAAAGTACTGACTCTCTTACAGCTAGTTATCATTCTGAAACATGGATGAAGCACTGTGATGCATGGGGCATCCTGTGAATAAGTGAAAATATTATCTTTGGTAATTTAAAAAAAAAAAAAATAATAAATAAATAAATACTGGGTGATATGTGGTTTGAGGCACCAGATTTATATGAGGTCTGTTCAGAAAGTATCTGACCTTAGGCTCTAGAAAAATAAGTAGCTAACATGTTGAAGTGAGACACACTAATCCCCCTCAAAGTAGGCCTCTTCTGACTTGACACACATTGCCCAGTGTTCTTTCCACTGCTTGAAACATATTTCAAGGTCGGTTTTGGCTACCTCCTCCAGGTGCTTCGTTGCATTCGTCATGATCACTTCTCTCGTCTCAAACTGGAACCCTTCAACGGAGTTTTGAACTTGGGGAATAACCAAAAGTCGCATGGAGACATGTCTGGGAGCCTGCTGGACCTGCAAGATGTTGTGCTTGGCCAAAAATTCCTGAATCTGTTGAGAAGAATGGGCAGGGGCATTGTCGTGGTGCAGCTTCCCATGTCCCACTTTCAAAATCTCTGGTCTCTTCAGATGAACTGCATCACGAAGACGATGGATAATGTCGAGGTAGTAATGTTTGTTGACAGTCTGACCTTCTTGTGCATATTCATGATGCAAAACACTACGGATGTTGAAAAAAACTGTCAACATGCAAGTGCCTTGCTGCATGCTTTTCATGCTTTTTTTGGCTGAGGCGAACCAGCATGCTTCCACTGAGACGACTGTGCTTTGGTTTCTGGGTTGTACCTATACACCCAAGTTTCACCTCCAGTGATAAGTCTCCAGAAAGTCTGGATCGCAATTTGCACACTCCGGCAAGTCTTGAGCAACATTCATCCAAGAGGAGATCATAATGAATGTGACGAAGCACCTGCAGGAGATGCTGTAAACTAACTGAACAATGTTTCAGGCTGTGGAAAGAACACTGGGTTATGTGTGTCAAGTCAGAAGGGGCCTACTTTGAGGGGGACTAGTGTCATAGCTCATTAGGTTAGCTATTTTTTCTTTTTTGAGCCTATGGTCAGATGCTTTTGGAACATAACTCGTACATTTGTGTTTGTCTGTAGAACTCGCTCATTTTCACAACCATCGTACCCTACCGGGAGGATACTTTTTTGGGAGGGTGTACAAAGTCCAAGTCCAAGCTGGAGACTCTCACAGTTACAAATCTTATTAGATATCTCAAATTCCCATTTCCCAATAGCTTCCAGCAACTACTGGGAAGTAATTTGCTGGCTCTGGCACTTTCTTTAGCTTCCAGTCCATAGAAAATGTTAGCTGTACCCTGGCCAACCCCAATATGGGGATGCCTTACGATTAAAGACAGCTGAGCACAGGATGCATTGCTGCTTCTCTCCAATTAAAATCCCTCACAAAGCATTACCACCTTTCATAATGGTAATCCATATCTTGTCTGATCATTCAAGCTAAGTACTCTCGTTCGTTCGTTTTTGAAGGCTCCAACATGCTTGCATGTGTCGGTCTTGGTCACTTAATGGTGGCTCTCCACGCTGCTCGATCTCTGGCAGCCTCCCTATTCAGTCCCTTAACCCTTAAGTCACATTTAATGACCTTGTCCCATGTCCCAACCCCTCCCCCAATATTAACACTTCTCACCCTCTGTACCCAATTATCATCCCCCATCCTCTCCACACGTCCAAACCACCCCAGTCCACCTCTCCTCATCACAACACCAACACACTCCAGTCCCATCCCACCTCTCAACTCTTCCATCGTAAACTCTATGAGACAATTTCTGTAGCCTACTTCCCATGTGGGATGTTAGGGGCTCCTCTTGTGTAATATATCTGTCACTGCCCTTGTTTCTTGAACATGCTGTCTCAATCACTACTTCAGACATGGGGTTTCTCCAAATTAATTCATTCTAGCAAGATGACCCAAGCTGGGCAGCAGTCATCCATGCACTCTATGAGGTGTGGTACAGAAGTGATTCTGTGAAGTTGTACGCACATAAGTTTCATGACTCAATGGGACTGGTAAAACCATTACTAAACTCAAAATCATGTGCAAACTCAACATGTTTAAAGGAATAACTGATTCTCAAGTCAGTCATCTCAGTCATCATAAACATAATGATATCCAATGATCTAAAATTACAAACACTACACCAGACTTAGTTAATTTCATTCATTCATTCATCATCTAATCCAGTGTTGCCCCACGAGGACCATAGGAGCCAGGGGCTAGGAAAGTTGGTCCTGTCATTTAAGATGAGCATGACCAACCTCACTCATCCCTGAGTGGCATTACGTGAGCAATAAACTCCAACCACCCTTTGGAAATAAACCTGCACCAGCTCAATCCAACTGGAGTGCCTTAGTTACCCATTAAACCACCAGTCGCCATAATTTTGTTATATGGTTATCACTCAGCATAGCAAATGGTTTCCTGGCGTAGAGGAAACCATTTGGCTTGTCACTCAGTATAGTGTAACTCGCAGATGGAAGGAAGAGGAAAAAATAAAGGAAAAAAAGACAAGAGAAAGGAAGGAAGAGAGGAAAAGGAAGGCACCCGAGAGCAGCAATACAACGAGTAAGTGGATGGTGAGCGCCCACACCTACCACTGACTGTCAGTACAGATTATAATAACTATGACACATTCCTTGAATTGCTTCATGATGAGCTCCAAGGCAGTGAGTGGTGGCTATTGCCCATCTGCTCCCCTACTGTATTCTCCTATCTAAACCACCAGTCCAATCAATGCCTGATGTTTCATCTGTTGAAGTTCACACAGTCTTGAGACAACTCTTCCATTTCTCCTATATATGTCATCAACATTCTTTGCCCACTTGGCCATCATGTTCCTCCTGATAAAGAACAGTCAGTTAATGCATTTGGCAGGTTAGGAAACTCGTGATTGGTGCTGAATGGTGAGCATAAACTCTGACACTGTACAGCAGATGTCGTACATTTCATAGTTTATTCAGGAACTGGGATGGTGTTTCACAGCCCCACCGTGCCAATACTTTCTTCCATTATGCCCTTTATTGGGCAAGCCATGTTAAAAAATCTTGTGGGAAATGTTTTCCCCCAGAGCAGTTGCGCTCCTTACTTTTAAAATAGTTGTCCCTGTTGAAAGCAGAGGAAAACCCAAAGAACGCTAATTATAACCCTAAAATTACGTTCTGTTAATAATTCTTATTATTAATAAATCAAATGCTACTGGGTGTAACCCTTGTGAACAACTACAGTATATTATAATTACAGTCGACCCTCGATTCTGCGGACCCAAAATCAATGGATTTTGGAAGCAACAGACAATATCTGCTGGCAGAGAATTGCTCCAGACACCGGTCATTTTTTAATTTCATTACAGGCACACTCACGATCAGTAATTTCTGTTCAGGGGTGCCCCCTTTGTACCTCTGTATACCCGGGGATGAGGGGAAGGGGTGACGAAACGAGCTCCACCCACCTCTACCCCAGCTCCCAACCCCCCCCCCATACCCTACCACACCCAACCCTCCAATCGTCATTCTTAACTGGCTGTTACATCACAAGTTAACTCCATTCTTTACACTCATAGTCACATTACTAATACACAAACAAAACACTAGGACATGTAAAAAGTATATAACTACAAACACTGCAGCAAGAAATTACTGCATTATAACGCAGACAACAAAATACGCTGAAAATGGTCATACCAGGCCTCATGCGTTGGGTGCTTGCGTGCATACGTCTGTGTCTGTATTTACCTAATGTGATATACAGGAAATGAGCTACGCTCATGGGGTCCTGTCTCTGTTTCTCAATGAGTCAAATTTTGCTTTAAACTTGTTTAAGTTTTTTGACTGGACGATCTCTTTGTCCAGGCTATTCCACAGGTCTATGCATCTATAAGGAAAGCTATATTTCTTGATGTCCTTCAAGCAGCTTGGCTTCTTTAGTTTCATTCCGTGTCCTCTTGTTACCCTCTCATCCCACACAAACAGATTTTCTCTGTCAGTTTTATCTACTCCCATCATGGTCCTGAACACTGCAATCATGTCGCCCCTCTCTCTCCTTTCCTCTAAGGATGGCAAATCCAGCCTTTCTAGCCTCTCACTGTATGATAGATCTGACAGACTGGGGACCATCTTGGTTGCTGTTCTTTGTATTCTCTCAATCTTGTTTATATCTTTCTTTTTGTGTGGGGACCACACTACTGCTGCATATTCTAACCTGAGGCGGATCATGGCCACTATCAATTTTTTCATCATCTCCTCATCCATGTAATGAAATGCCACTCTTATACTATGTCAAGAGTTTATGTGTCTCTCTATCTTATTTATGTGTTTTTCATGTGACAAACTATCCTGGACCAGCACTCCCAAATCTTTCTCTTCTCTCTCTTTTCTAATTGGTTCATTACCCATCAAATAATTCAATGATGGCCTCTTGGTACTTTTACCCATTTCCAATATTTTACATTTTCTTTCAACTGAATTTCATTTCCCACATCCGGCTCCAATCATGTATCCTATCCAGATCCTCCAGCAGCATTTTACAGTCCTCTTCAACCTCTACCATTCTCAAGATCTTTGCATCATCAGCAAACAGACTTGCGTAACTGTTCACTCCATGTACCATATCATTTACGTAAATCAGGAACATTACTGGTGCCAACACCGAGCTCTGTGTGACACCACTTGTTGCTTCCCTCCATCCAGATGTCCTGTCCTTTATTACTGTCCTCATTTATCTGTCACTCAAAGTCTCTCAGCCATTCTAGGAGACTTCCCTTCAGTCTTCCCATATGCTCTAATTTCCATGCTAGTCTCTTATGGGGTACCTTGTCGAAGGCCTTCTCCAGATCTAAGTACACACAATCCACCCAACCGTCTCTCTCCTGTAGCACGACAATCGCTCTTGAGTAAAAGCTTAACAAGTTGGAAACTCATGACCTTCCACTTCTGAATCCAAACTGACTTTCAGTCAAAATATTAATCTCTTCCACATATTTTACCCCTCTATCTTTCAGGATTCTCTCATGCAATTTTGCGACCATGCTGGTTAGGGACACTGGTCTATAATTCAAGGGTTCTTCCTTGTTTCCTCCCTTATAAACTGTACCACATTTGCCCTCTTCCATTCCCAAGGCACTTTTCCCTCTTCCAGAGAACACACAATTAAATTGTGAATCTTATCCACTAGTTGTTCTCTGCAATCTTTCAGTACCCAATTAGAGATTCTATCCAGTCCTGGGGCCCTCCGTACATCTTGAGTTTCCAGTAATTTATACACTTCCTGCACTTCCACTTTTATATCTTTTATCACTACATTTCTAATCACTCCCTCCCCCTCCACAAACTCCCATTCCTTAGTGAAAAGCGAATGGAAACATTTGTTCATTATTTCAGCTCGCATTACCGCATCCTTGTAGACCTCTCCTTCTACTTTCAGTTTGGTGATTCCTTCCTTTTGCTTCAATTTGCCATTAACAAATCTATAAAACAATTTGGGTTCTTCCTTACATTTGTCAATGATACCTTTTTCAAAGTTCTTTTCTTCCTCTCTATGTATTCTTATATATTCAAGTTCTTTTATATTCTTCCTTTGTTCTGTTATTACCCCTCTTTCTCCATTTGTTCCATGCATTGTCCCTCTCTTTTTTCGCTATCATACACCTTCTATTAAACCACTCCTTTTTCCTGTTTTCTTTCCCACTTACTCTTGGCACATATTTTTCCACTCCCAAATTACAGAGGTCTAGAAAGATATCCCACTTCCTCTGTATCTCTCTTGTTTCTCTGAATTTTCTCCAGTCTGCACTTTCAAAAGATTTTCTCAATTCTGCAAAGTTTGCTTTCCCAAAGTTGTATCTTCCTTGCCAATAAAGCTCGTCTCTTGGCACTACATTCCCTGTTATCATCTGGAACTCAATGACCACATGATCACTTTTTCCTATAGGACACAGATATTTCAAAGATTCAATTATATCAGGTTCTTTGGTTTAGTAGCAAATCTAATCTTGCTGATGTATCATCACCTCAGAAATCTGTCTCTTCTTTGACCCACTGCATCATTACATTATTCATTTAGTGCCCCACAAATCTTCAATGCCTCCTGAGTCACCATTCCTCCCAGTTCATCTCCTTACAGTTAAAGTCACCCAATAGGATTATATTGTTGCTTTTCTCAATCACTTTCTGTAGATAACTAACCATATCTGACAACATCTCCTGGTATTCATTGTCATTCCATGCTCTAGTCTTAGGGGGAACATATACCACTGCCATATCTCTCTTACCATTCTCCCCAGTTTCTAATTTCATATTTATCACTTCGGCCCTACCCTCTCCCATTTCCACAGTATCTACATTTATGTTGTCTTTCACTGCTATCATCACTCCTCCTCCCGGTTTTTTCCTTTCTGTCTCTTCTCCATAATTTGTATTTCCCATCTCCCATATGAATATCAATATCTTCTTTCAATTTAGTCTCTACAACACACATAACATCAGGTTCGTGTACTCTAAACAAATCATCGATTTCTAACCTTTTTCAAACTTTTTTCATTGTTTTTTATACTCTCTTCTCTCCTTCCCTCCGTCGGTGCCACTTTCTCAATTTCTGATCCATAACTCTCCAGTAGAACACTGTCTTCTCTTCCTCCGTTCTCTGTTCGTTTTTTACCTTTGCTTCCTTTACTAACTCCTTTAATTTAACTCTTCTTCTTCATTTGCATCCCTTCTTATCCTAACATTTTAAAACCCCTCTTTATCTGACAATTTCCACGTTCTATTGATGATGTGTGTGTGTGTGTGTGTGTGTGTGTGTGTGTGTGTGTATTTACCTAATTGTGATATACAGGAAATGAGCTATGCTCGTGGGGTCCCATCTCTTTTTTTCAGTAAGTCAAATTTTGCTTTAAACTCGTTTAAGTTTTTAGACTGGACGATCTCTTTGTCCAGTCTATTCCACAGGTCTATGAATCTATACGGAAAACTATATTTCTTGATGTCCTTCAAGCAGCGTGGCTTCTTCAGTTTCAGTCCATGTCCTCTTGTTGCTCTCATATCCCATACAAACAGATCATCTCTATCCATTTTATCAACTCCCATCATGGTCCTGAACACTGCAATCATGTCACCCCTCTCTCTCCTTTCCTCTAAGGATGGCAAATCCAGCCTTTCTAGCCTCTCACTGTATGACAGATCTGCCAGACTGGGGACCATCGTGGTTGCTGTTCTTTGTATTCTCTCAATCTTGTTTATATCTTTCTTTTTGTGTGGGGACCACACTTCTGCTGCATATTCTAACCTGGGGCGGATCATGGCCACTATCAGTTTTTTCATCATCTCTTCATTCATGTAATGAAATGCCACTCTTATGTTGGTCAAGAGTTTATATGTTTCTCTAACAATCTTGTTGATGTGTTTTTCAGGTGACAAACTATCCTTTGTTGATGTGTTTTTCAGGTGACAAACTATCCTGGACCAGCACTCCTAAATCTTTCTCTTCTCTCACTTTTGTGACTGGTTCATTACCCATCATATAATTCAGTGATGGTCTCTTGGTGCTTTTACCCATTTCCAATATTTTACATTTTTTTGCATTGAATTTCATTTCCCCACATCCAGCTCCAGTCATGTATCCTACCCAGATCCTCCTGCAGCATTTTACAGTCCCCTTCAACCTCTACCTTCCTCAAGATCATTGCATCATCAGCAAACAGACTTGCATAATTGTTACTCCATCTACCATATCATTTACGTAAATCAGGAACATTACTGGCGCCAACACCGAGCCCTGTGGGACACCACTTGTTACTTCTCTCCATCCAGACGTCCTGTCCTTTATTACTGTCCTCATTTGTCTATCTCTCAAAAAGTCTCTCATCCATTCCAGGATGTTACCCTTCAGTCCTCCGATATGCTCTAATATCCACATTAGTCTCTTATGGGGAACCTTGTCAAAGGCCTTTTCCAAATCTAAATATACACAATCCACCCAACTGTCTCTGTCTTGAAGCACATCAATTGCTCTTGAGTAAAAGCTCAACAAGTTGGAAACACATGACCTTCTACTTCTGAATCCAAATTGACTTTCAGTCAAAATATTCATCTCTTCCAGATATTTTATCCACCTATCTTTCAGAATCTTCTCGCACAATTTTGCAACCATGCTGGTTAGGGACACTGGTCTATAGTTCAGGGGTTCTTCCTTGTTTCCTCCCTTGTAAATTGGTACCACATTTGCTCCCTTCCATTCCCGAGGCACTTTCCCTTCTTCCAATGAACGCACAATTAAACTGTGAATCTTATCCGCCAGTTGCTCTCTGCATTCCATCAGTACCCAATTTGAAATTCCATCTGGTCCTGGGGCTTTCCTTACATCCTGAGTTTCCAGTAATTTGTACACTTCCTGCACTTCCACTTTTATATCTTTTATCAGTACATTCCTAGTCACTCCCTATCACTCTACAAACTCCCCTTCATTAGTAAAAACCGATTGGAAATGTTTGTTCATTATTTCAGCTTGCACTGCCACATCATAATAGACCTCTCCTTCTACTTTCAGTTTGGTGATTCCTTCCTTTTGTTTCAATTTGCCATTAACAAATCTATAAAACAATTTGGGTTCATCCTTACATTTGTCGATTATACCTTTTCAAAGTTCCTTTCTTCCTCTCTATGAATTCTTGTACTGCATATTCATTTCTAGTTCTTTTATATTCTTCCTTTGTTCTGTTATTACCCCTCTTTCTCCATTTGTTCCACGCCATGTCCCTCTCTTTTCTCGCTATCATACACCTTCTATTAAACCACTCCTTTATCCTGTTTTCTTTCCCACTTTCTCTTGGAAGATATTTTTCCACTCCTGAATTATACAGGTCTAGAAAGATATCCCACTTCCTCTGAATCTCTCTTGTTTCTCTGAATTTTCTCCAATCTGCCTTTTCAAAAAATTTTCTCAATCCTGTAAAGTTTGCTTTCCCAAAGTTGTATCTTCCCTGCCTATGAAGCTCATCTCTTGGCACACGTTCCCTATAATCATCTGCAACTCAATGACCACGTGATCACTTTTTCCTATAGGACACAAATATTTCAAGGATTCAATTACATCAGGTTCTTTGGTTGGCAGTAAATCTAATCTTGCTGGTGTGTCGTCACCTCGGAATCATGTCTCTTCTTTGACCCACTGTGTCATTACATTATTCATCACAATGTTTAAGAATATAGTGGCCCACAAATCTTCGTCACCTCCTGACTACCATTCCTCCCAGTTCACCTCTTTACAATTAAAATCACCCATTAGAATTATATTGCTGCTTTTCTCAATCACTTTTTGTAGATAACTAACCATGTCTGACAACATCTGGTATTCATCAGTCCATGCTCTTGTCTTAGGTGGAACATATACTACTACTATATCTCTCTTACAGTTCTCTCCAGTTTCTAATATCATGTTCATCACTTCAGCCCTACCCTCTCCCATTTCCACAGAATCTACACTTAAGTTGTTCTTCACTGCTATCATCACTCCTCCTCCCATTTTATCTTTTCTGTCTCTTCTCCACAATTTGTATTTGCCATCTCCCATATGGATATCAATATTCTCCCTTAACTTGGTCTCTACAAAGCACATAATATCAGGTTCATGTACCCTCAAGAAATCGTTGATTTCTAACATTGCCGATATTAATCCATTAACATTAGTGTACGTCACTTTCAAACTTTTTTCGTCATTCCTTATACCATCTTTTCTCCTCCTCTCCGTTGATACCACTTCCTCAATTTCTGGTCCATAACTCTCCAATAAAACACTGTCTTCTCCTTCTCTGTTCTCTGTTCGTTTTTTGCCATAGCTTCCTTTACTAACTCCTTTATTTTAGCTCTTTCTTCCTCATTTGCATCTCTCCTTAACCAGACATTTTTGAACCCCTCTTTGCCTGCCAATTTCCATGTCCTATTCATGATTTCTTTACTATTGCCTGGGACTTAAACTTCACCTTCAATAGCCTCGTCCCTCCTTCCTCGTACTTACCTTACCTAAACACTTCTTCAATCTCTTCTTGGGCTTTGTTGTTACCCTCCATGACTACTGATATTATTTCCTTAACTTTAATCAATTCTTCTCTTTCCCTTTCAGATCTTATTGTGATACGGTTTTCTTTTACCCCTAAAATTATTACATATTTTTTCTTATCTGCTACATCCCTGACTAAAGATTCTCTACTTTTCAGTACCCTAACCACTTCCTTCTCCACCTATTCCTTGCTTTGTTGTTCTATAATCTCTTTCAAATTTACATTCCCTTCCTCCTGAATTTTCTTCCACCCCTTTTGTTGCTCCTTGATTTCCTTAATACGTTCATCTTGCATCCTTGATTTTGAATCATACTCGTCAAATTTACTTTTCATTCTGTCTCTTTCTTCTTCCAACCTCTTGTTTTCCCTCTTGAGCTGTTCTATTTCATTTGTGGCAGATTCATTACTCACTTTTAATTCTGTGACTTCTCTTTCTTGTTCCGCACTGCTTGTGTAAACTTTTTCCAGCTTGTTCTGTAAGACTTTGATCTCTCTCTCCTGTTCTAAGGTCCGCTCCTGCAGCTCTCTAATTACTTTTTTTTTTTTTTTTTAAATGCAAGGAAGAAGGAACCAAGGGCCATGGGCCCGCATACTGTTCCTTCCAAGAAAAAGTAAAAACAATACAAAAGAGAGCCAAATTCAAGATTTACTCATTTCGAGATGCCTGGACACACTGCGCTTGAAAGATTGGAGATCATAGGAAGTAGGGAATACAGACAAAGGGAGACAGTTCCAGAGTTGACCAGTTGCATAAATGAAGGACTGGGAGTAACGGTTAACTCCTGCATTAGAGAGTTGGACAGAAAAGGGATGAGAGTTTGTTGCTAGACGGGTACTACGTGCCTGTCGTAGAGGTGGAGGGATGCAAGCAGACAGTTCAGAGGAACAGTGACCATTGAAGTAGCGATAGAATAGAGATAAAGATGCAACAGTGTGGCGAAGAGACAAAGGTTGAAGGGAATCAGTAAAAGAAGGAGAGTTAATGAGACGAAAAGCCTTTGACTCCACCCTATTGAGAAGAACCGCATGTGGGGAGCCTCCCCACACATGAGAGTTGTATTCCATACACGGGCGAATAAAACCCGTGTACAAGGTCAACATCTGTGCAGGGGTAAAGAAAGCTCGGAGTCGGCCCAGCACACCTAATCTCTTGGAAGAAGATTTCACAAGAGATGTAATATGTTCTTTCCAAGACAAATCCCGAGAGAATGAAACCCCTAGCATGTTCAAGGATGATGCGGGACTGAGCTGGACATTATTAAACATTAGTGGGTAATCCTGAGGAAGATTTTGTCGGGTTGATAAGTGTAAGAACTGAGTTTTTGATGCGTTAAAAATAACAAGATTATTTTTACCCCAATCAGAGATATGAGCCAAGTCAGACATTAGGTGTGCCATAGCCTCGTCCCTTGTTTGCTGAAGTAACTGCTGAGATGGACGCTGCGGAAATCGAATGGAAAGGTGAAGGGTGGAATCATCCGCATATGAGTGGATAGGGTTAGATGTACAGCTTAGAAGGTCATTGATGAATAAAAGAAAGAGAGATGGTGATAGGATAGAGCCCTGAGGAACACCACTGTTGATAGGTCTAGGAGAAGAACGATGGCCATCTACAACAGCAGATATAGAACGACCAGAAAGGAAGCTAGACATGAAGGCGCAAATAGAAGGATAGAAACCGTAAGAGGGCAGTTTGGAAATCAAAGATTTATGCCAGACACGATCGAAAGCCTTTGAGATGTCAAGTGCAATGGCAAAGCTTTCGCCAAAGTCCCGAAAAGAGGATGACCGGAAGTCTGAAAGGTAGGTGAGAAGATAGCCAGTGGAGCATCCCTGACGGAACCCATACTGACGATCAGAAAGAAGGTTGTGACAGGAAAGATGCTTTAAAATTTTTCAGTTAAGAACTGATTCGAAAACTTTTGATACGCAGGATGTTAAAGCAATTGGACGATAGTTAGAGTTAGAATTGCTTACCTAATGTATATCAACACATCCCCTATACTGTTGACCTGTTGGTGCAAATATATTCACCTGTCAGTATAAAAACCATCCATCTATAGATTCAAACACCTTGTACCCGGAATGGGTGACAAAAAGCAATTCGCCTCCATGTCACCCAGTCAGCCTCTGTATCAAGGTGCCTCCCATCGAGCTGACACTACATTTATTCAAGTACCTTCTCTCCAACTCTCCTCCTTCCCAGCCTCCCCCTCCTCCACTCCCCTCCCTGTTCACTCACATACATACCTAGTCAGTCTCGTCTCTCTCCAATTTTGTCACATGGCCAAACCATCTCTGTATACTAAAATACTTTCCAGAACAGCCAGCATAAACACCACAACTCTCGCTCTCTCTCTCTCTTCACATGTATAATAGGATAGGTTATTGTCACCCTACCCATTCATGCCTTGTCTTTCAAGAGCAAAAAAACACTATTTCATGTCCCACAGGTATGCCAAACAAAATATAAATGAAGACATGAGAAGTGGCCGCGTTATCTGTAACGTGTGGGGTTGAGTTGACTGTAAGGTGTTTGAGAGGTAGCTAAGATCGAGGGAAGATTCACCATGGACCAGTAACTGGAGATACTGGAGGAAGTAATGCTACCCAGTGTGTGGGTTTATGAACTCCCTTTTCCTGGAAGAGTAATTTTCAAGCAGTATAGAGCCCTTAAGAATAACCTCTTGAGAGTTACCGATGCAATATGCGGTTGGACAAGAGGCCCACCAAGACATAAAGTAAATTGGTGGTGGGATGAGGGTGTAGAAGCTGCAGTTAAGGAGAAAAGAAGGCTTTTCCAGGAATGGAAGAAGGGTGGTAACAGGGAGGAGTACTTGGCTGCCAAGCGCAGGGCTAGAAGAGAGGTATACAGGGCGAAGTCTGAGTCACAGAGACTTTTACTTGATAATCTAAATCATGGAGAAAGGAAAAATATGATTTTTAGGGTGGCAAATCAGGTGAAGAGGGATAATCGGGACATTGTAGGTGAGCAGTGTGTGAAGAATGATGATGGAAGGGTAGTGGTGAACAGTGAGGATATTAAAGATGCATGGAGAGAGCATTATAGCCGGTTGTTGAATGAGGAGTTTGATTGGGATAGAGAAGGTTTGGAGCCAGCTGATCCAGTGTTTGGCCCTTGGCCTTTGATTGACGCTGCTACTGTGAGT
>JAGKTI010005578.1:23420-44305 GCA_018397915.1 Birgus latro | reverse complement strand
CAACACCAATACATTCCAGTCCCATCCTACCCCTCGACTCTTCCATCATAAACCTAGCCTCCCCTGGCCTCACACTCAAGGACCCACTGCACGGGAAGTTTTCCCACCACCGCCCTTGCCTGGGGCTTGGAAGGCAGTCTGACTCAGGCCATCCTAGAGTGAGGATGTGCCCTTGCCTGTACCTATTAGAATAAATCTCAAGCTGGCCTCACTGTTTCCATCGCCCTCCTGGTTCTCACCCCAGCATGGCACAGTGGAGTTCTATGGGTGACACAGGGGCAGTGCTGCCAGTACTCGAGCAGGCAAACCCAGAGTCAAAAGACTCGTACTGCCACATGCCGCCAGGAGACCAAGTACGCAGCAACATGTGCTATGTGCCATCACCTCAGCTACAACCACCAGGAATGGGGATAGTCTACCAGCCTGTGTACCCAACCCTGCACCCGGAGGCACGGGCCCAGTGGCAAGTACCGGCATCACCAGCAATCACCATCCCAGTTCAAGGCGTGGGCCCACGTCATCGAGTGCTACAGCAGTGGTTGCAGGTGGGTCCCACCCTTGGCCACAGGTTACGTGAGACTGCTGTGTGAACCTGAAGTGCAGCAATGCGTGGACGAATGGGTGGCCAGGCAAAGATCCGAGGCCATGTGCACAGAGGAGGCCATCGGCGTGGTAAGGTGTGTGGTGGTGGGCCCCAGGTGCACTGTGCAAGCATGGTCAGACTGCTTCACATACATACAGGAGTCCAATGATAGTGTGTGTTCATATGTGGTAAAATGTTGAGCCAAGTGTGATTTTAAGTGCCCCCAGCATTCCATAAATCTCAATGATTTTATGCTATCGAAAAAGATTGTGATGGGGCTCCGCAACCTCAGTATGGAAACAGAAGTGCTGTGGTGACTTCCATTGTTTCAATCTGTGGAAGAAATCACAAATGCCTGTGAAGTGTTCGAATCAATGGAGTAAATGGAGGGAGTGCATGGCCATAGTGGTGTGGCAAGTGCTTCAGTGAGTGACGAAGAGGAAACAAAAGTGGCTAGTGCAGCAAGCGGGTGCCGGGCCACCCCAGCATCATGCCCCTCCCCCACCAGCAAAGGGCTGCCGGAGGTGCAGCGGCAGCAAGCGCAGCTGGGAGCACCAGTGCCCTGCCGTCAAGGCCACCTGCTGCAGAGGTAGGAGGTTCGGCCACTTTCAGCGAGTGTGTAGGTCAGCAAAGGGGTCCAGTCCCAATGAGACAATCGGTAACGTCATGATACCCAGTGCCGAGACGTCAGGATGCCTCAGGGTGGAAGTGAAAAGTTACGACCCACCCACAACAAGCGAGGTGGAAGCGGTAGCCAACACGGATGCACAGGTATGCATAGCAGGACGCCACCTCATGTGAGGCCTCGGACTGACCCCGCAAAGTCTACAGAGACCTACCGTGAGTATTTATCACCTCGCAGGCAGGAGCATATGGATTGTGGGATGCAAGGAATGCAGTTTCAGCGTGGGCAGAAGGTCTGCTATGGCAAACCTGTACTTCACTCATGGGGTGCAACGACTGTATCTGTCGCTGCAGATGTGCAAAGCACTGGGCATGGTGCCACACGACTTATCCAATGTGCCGGCGACTGTAGGGGCCATTGAACAGGTGGAAGAACCCCCAATCCCTGCCCAACCCGATACTCCCCCAGACGCCCTGACAGAAGAAAATGTGAACCTGTTGGAAAAGTGGTTCCTGGAACATTTTGAGCACACAACACTCACAGTGAACCACGCACCCCCCTGCTGGAGATGACGGGGCCAGCCCACCACATCCACTTGCACCCCTGTTCAAAACCCTACGCAGTGAACATGCCAGCGTCCATCCCTCATCACTTCTACAATGAAGCTCACCAGCAGTTGGAAGCGGACATAAGGAAGGGTATCATCGAGCCCATACCGGCTGGAGAACCCACTGAGTGGTGTTCCCGTATGGTGGTGGTCCTGAAGAAGGACGGGCTGCTGCGAATAACAGTGGACTATCAGCGACTCGAAGCAAACCAGTGGGGGACCCACCACACCCACTCCACATTCAACGCAATCATCAGCATGCCAAAGCACACGTTCAAAACAGTAGCAGATGCTTATTCGGGATACCACCAGAACCCCCTGGACGAGGAGAGCAAGAAGGTAACCACCTTCATCACCACGTGGGGCAGCTTCCACTACCAGCACACACCCATGAGCCACTGTGCAGGGCAGGATGCCTTTACCAAGTGCTTCAACAACGCAACAGCAGAGATCCCCAGGAAACTGAAATGTGTCCACGAGACGCTCCTGCATGACTGTAGCGTCGCAGATGCCTTCTGGCACACATACTAGTTCCTGCTAACGTGTGTGGAAAATGGGATCATGCTCCACCCAGACAAATTCCTCTCCTGCAGGAGAAACGTGACCTTCGCAGGCTCTCAGATCAGTTGGGAGGAGTATCAGCCTAGCCAGGACTTGCTATGGACTATAACCAATTTCCAGATGCTGCCACGCCCCTCCCTCACAGATATCCGATCATGGTTCGGGCTGGTGAACCAGGTGGCGCCATTCCTCGTCCTTGCACCACTCATGCAGCCCTTCACAGAATTATTGAAAAAAAACGTCAAGGCAAGCGGTGTACTGGGACGGCCAACTCCAGTTCATCTTTGGGTCAAGAAAGGAGGTTATAAGCAAGCTTGTGGGAGAGGGCCTCCAGTATTACGACTGCACACGGCCCACAGCAATGTCCACCGACTTCAGCAGGCTTGGCATCGGTTTTGTGATCTTGCAGCAGTACTGCCAGTGTGTCTCAAGAGGCCCCCCGGTGCTGCAAGGGCGGCTGGACAACAGCCCTGTGCTGCAGCCGCCACCTAACATTGGCCGAGAAGAACTACTCAATGCAGGAATGCAGGAAGGGAAGGCCCTTGCCATTGCATGGTGCCTGAAAAAGACATGCCAGTCCCTGCTGAGATGCTCAGACCTCGCCTTCACCACAGGCCATCGTACATTCACCAAGATCTTCAAGGACAAAGAGCTGAAAGGCATCAAGAACCCCCGCATACTCAACCTCAAGAGGATGACATTGATGTACTCATTCCGCATAAGTACCTGAAGGGGGACAAAACCTGCACAACAGACGCACTCTCAAGATACCTCCTGCTATGGGGTGGACTGGACGAGAGAGACCTGGCGGAAGATGAGGATACATGTGCCGCGGTCGCCGCAGCAATGGCCTGCACCCTAAAAGACGAAGAACGCACCATCGTGGACCTCCATCAAGTGGAGGAAGCGCACCAGGATGAGGACTACAGGCTCCTCCATGAGTGTGTGAGTGCCAGGGACTGGGCTGAACGGAAGGACAAGAAGCTGATAGCATTCCGTCCATACTGCGGAATGAGGAGGCACCTGTCATGCCAGGGGGCATTGTCATGTATGTCAGGGACAAGGGGCACCTGTGACTTGTAATTGCCACAGCCCTTCACCACGTGATCCTAGCCAACCTCCACACAGGTCATCAGGGCAGGGATTCCATGCTCAAGCTAGCCAGGCAATGCGTGTACTGGCCCGGCATAGATGCTGAGATGGAAGAGAAGAGGAGGCACTGTCATGTATGCGAAATCAATGCCCCATCACAACCCGTGGAAAACTTGCTGCTCACACCCCCACCCGAGTACCTCTTCCAGCAAACAGTGGCTGACCTGTTCCAACTGGATGGGGAAGACTACATCGCTTATGCAGACGGGTTAACTGGCTGGCTGGTGGTGGAGCATCTGCCCAGGGACACCACCAGCTCATGGCTCATTAATGGCCTTTTGCAAGTGGTTCAAAAAGTTTGGTATCCCGGAGGTCCTGTCTTGTGACGGGGGTATGAATCTCATGAGATGGGAAATGAGGGCATTCCTAACTGTGTGGCATGTGCAGCTGAGGGTGTCGTCGCCCCATTACACACAGTCCAATGGCCGAGCAGAGGCCGCAGTCAAGTCCACTAAGAGGCTGCTGAGGAATAGCACCAGCTCCGGAGGCTCCCTGGGCTCAGATGCAGCCACCAGGGCCATATTGCAGTACCTCAACACCCCGCTACACAACACTGACACATCCCCAGCCCAGCTGCTACTGGGGCATCAGCTCAGAGACTCCATACCTGCTGCCAAAGAACATTGCAATATCAGCAGGCGGTGAGCCAGGATGCTGAGAAACAGGGTACAGGCCATTGCCCACAATGGGGATGCAGCGGCCACGAGATTCAACCAGACGGCACACAACCTCGCCCCTCTCAACCCAGGCCAGCGGGTGTGCCTACAGAACCAGGAGGCAGGGTGGTGGAACTGTGTAGGGGTTGTTGTTGACACACCAGCTGCAAGCCAACACCAGGTGCGGCTGATCGGCGGTGAGCGAGCCTCTCTCAGGAATCGCCGCCACCTACACCCTTATGAGGAGACAGGGGAGCAGACTCACACCACGCACATTGAGGGTGGTCCCCAAAGGAAGGACTGCAGGGGGGAGGCCCCTCAGTCTCTCCCTCCCCTGGAGAGCCGCGGCGCACTAGAAGCGCCCCAAGACACCTAGAAAACTATGTACAGTGACACTGCAGGCATGTTAAGGTGTTCTAAATGTGTATAATCTTGTTGCGCTTGTACCATGACACCAGAGCAATGGTTGCTCCAGTGCATGTAACTGAATTCCTTATTGTAGCAATTATACCATTCTAAAGTCAGCATGTAAGTAATATATAAATTTTTCCAGCACTGTTATGTAACACCCAGTCTTAAATTATGATGAGTGTCAGTATCTGCCCACTGTTTTATTACTGCAGTGACCTCCCTCCTCCTCAACCAACGTGCTTTGCATCAATACTGCAGGAAGTGGTGAATTCACTGCAGTGAAGGGGGATATCGAAGTCTGAATTTGCACGGGAAGCTTTCCCGCCACTGCCCTTGCCTGGGGCCTGGAGAGCAGTCTGACTCGGGCTGCCCTATAGAAAGGATGTGCCCTTGCCTGTACCTATCAGAATAAATCTTAAAATGCACACCAGGTTAGTCCCCCATCCACGAAGGTATGACAAAGGTACGACCCCCACCCCGGGAGGGAGCAACAGGGAGGCTGAGAAGGAGCACGCAGAGTCAGGGCTAAAGGGGATTATCTCCCCCGCTAGCCTATGCCCCTCTCGCCCGCAACCAACATTAACCGGAGTGTGCAGTAACATCGCACCACACTCCTGCCGGGCCAGTGCTCCACAGGTTCAGGGTGGGGCTAGTTCCATAGCCCCGGACAGCACCTTGGTCACGGCCACCAGCCGCAGCAGGGACGAGACGGCCATCTGCTGCTCTGCAGCTGATACCCTCTCTCAGCAGGACCGAGTAACGGCCACCAGCCATACCCGGGGGGGAGACAGCCACTCGCCACTCCTTGTTAATTAGCTCTCCCAGAGACAGGGCTTCAGTGACGGCCACAAGCCGCACCAGCAGGCAGGTGACGGCCACTAGTTGCACCTCGACTGCCTCCTCAAGATGGGACAGTAACTTGGTAACGGCCATTAGCAGCACTAGCAGGAGGGTGATGGTCACCAGCCGCATTACTCCTGTGGTCCCCCTGGGGAATGGGACTCAGGTGACAGCCCCAAGCTGCACCAGTAGGTTGGTGACGGCCACTAGCCGCATCTCGTCTATTGTCCCACAGGGAAGGGAGGCATCAGTGACGGCCACTAGCTATACCTGCAGCCCAGAAATGGCCACTAGCTATACCTGCAGCCCAGTGACGGCCACCAGCCGCATTAGGGGTGTGATTTCCTTGGGGCATGACAACTCGGTGACAGGCCCTAGCCGCATCGGCAGGCGTGTGACGGCCACCACCCACATTCCGCCTGCAGACCGTCAGGAGGACAGGAACCCAGTGACGGCCCCTAGCCGCACTGGGCAGGAGAGGGCCACTCGCCGCTCCATGTTTGCTGTTCTAGGGGACTTGGCAAAGGCCACTACCCATGCTGAGGAGGGAACGGCCATGCGCTGCCCCTCACCCCCTACTCCTGTACCTTCCACCTTCGAGAACTTCCCTTTCTCGCCCACCTCCACCTGCAGCAAAGAGAGACCCTTCTCTGGAGGAGCAACCCCTGAAGGAGGTCTGGCAAGGCCCCGTGGTATTCCCCGGGGTCTGAGCCCTACAACCTGCTCCCAGGCGGCACCAACCCCTGACAGACTCTCCACGAGATACAGCCCTGGGACATCGAGACGAGACCTCCCTTACCCCTCCAGATGACGTCCTGCTCGACAGAGTGGGTGCAGATGAGTGCACCTACTCCCCCTGCTCGGGCCCAGTCCACAGGCCCGACCCTAAGGCCCCCCCCCCCCTCAGTGGTGGGCACCTCACCACGCTGCCAACCCCAAACGACCCGACCCCCTGTAGCAGTCCCGTACCACCGGAAGAAGGCCGCCTCACCAGACGGGACCTCCAGAACACCGGCCAGCACCTGTAGCAGCCCAAGGCTATGCCGCCCTACACAGAGTCCTCCGATCCTGACTATAGTGCCTATAATACTCTCTATTGTATTGTGTGACATACCGTCTAGTATTGTATTCAGCTGTACTCAAATAAGGTAATACACATGTAAGGTTATGCCTTGTTCCTTGAGTTGCTATAATACCTAACCTGGCCTAGAACGAGGACCCCGCTCTAGGCGCCGTGTTTAAGGAGCATGCAGTTGGGCCTTAAACCCGTCGCGTAACAAATCTCAAGCTGGCCTCACTGTTTCCATCTCCCTGCTGGGTCTCATCCCAACACCTAATCATTATCATTTCTGTACGTCTGAGCCTGCGAATAACCTCTTCCTTTACTGCCCAGGCCTCACTACCATACACCATTACACTCCTAACACATGCCACATACAAAGATTCCTTACTTAGCACGTAGGGAGAGCATGTCAATGAATATAAAAGCAATTAAAATTTTAAAAATGAATAAATAAATACTAACAATATGTGAGAAGAAACCACAAATCTAATCAAGGCATATTTCATCATCATCATCATCAGCCTGAGTCAATCCACTACAGGACAACACCCTCTTCCCCTGAGAGAGAAAGAGAATCTGCCACTACCCATCAGTGCTGTATATAAGTACATCATTACATCCACACCCACCTTGTTTGAAGCGATGAGGCGTGTTGGGTAGAGCGATGGTCCCTCGTGTGCCAGTATACCAGTTGGGGGACAGAATTCTTCCATTATATATCACACACACACACACAGACACCTGGGAAAAAATATACAGACTCAGTTAAGAAAAGGCTGTTATATTTTCAGAATGTACATCATCATCATCAATCTAATCACTATCATCATCATTATCATCACAAAGCCCTGCATGAACCTGTCATCATCAATCATCATCGTCACCAAAAACCTAGTCATCATCAATCATCATCATCACAAAGCCTATCAACCTTAGTGTCATCATTCATTATATCGCCACCTACAACTTTATCATCGTCATCAACCTAATCACCACCATCATCATCACAAAGACTATGAACCTCAGTGTCATCATCAACCTCATCACCATCATCATAAAGACCTCAGTCATCATCAATCATTATCATCACAAAGCCCACCAACCTCAGTGTCATCAACAATCATCACCATCGTTCACAAACAACCTTATCATTAACAACCTAATCACCATCATCATCACAAAGACCATGAACCTCGCTGTCATCATCAATACTCATCAACAACCTCCTCACAATCATCACCGTCATCAGCAACACCCACAACCTCATCACAATCATCACCATCATAAACTGCTGAATGTATAACACGCAATAAACAGAAGGAAATCGTCTGAATATTAATAAAGCAAATATGTAATAAAAAAAAAATATGAAAGTATTATTGAAAAGGCCGAATTGTATTAGTGATAAATGCGTTAAATGAAAATCGTTTGAATGTATTACTAGTAAAGTTGAATCAACTCGTCCGAATGTATGTGAAAAATACGTTAATAAAGCTGAGGAATATCGTCTGCATGTATTATGAAATGCGTCAAGCTGAATAAAATCGTTTGAATGTAATGTGAAAAATACTTTATAATTTGAATATAACCGTCTGAATGTATTGACACGATAAAAAGCTAAATAAAATCGTCTGGAGGTAAAAACTCGTATACTAAAGATACATCGGCTGTCTCGTATTCTTGTCGGTAATGGAAGCTCCCTAACACCTCTTCCTTAGTTATTCATTTTTGGGTATGGGTGGCTAAAATCCTTTTGTATGCTATTTATGCAGAGTATGGTGATATTGGAAGGATTTATATAAGAGGAAAGCCGGATGGATACGGAAGCCGGCTGAATAAGGAAAGCCTGCTGAATAAGAAAAACCGGCTGAATAAGAAAAGCCGGTTGGATACTGAAGGCGGCTGAATAAGGAAAGCCGGCTGAATAAAGAATGCCGGCTGAATAAGGAAGCCAGCTGAAAAAGGAATACCAACGGAATAAGGAAAGCCGGCTGAATAAGGAATACCAGCGGAATAAGGAAATGCGGCTGAATACGGAGAGCTCGATGCGGGGGAAAGCCCGCCGATTACGGGAAGAAGCTGGCTGAATATGGAAAAAAGGATAAAATGTTCAACCGAGAAATTAACGAAATACTAAACGAAAAACGTAAGGAATTATTCTCCATATTAACCGGAAAGCCTCCAGTCACCTCTTGGGATGCAACCCAAGTGAGGCGTCACTTGGACCGGGGCCATCCTGAGACGCCGCTCCTTCCAAGACCAAGGCGGTTCATTTAAATCCCTCCACATCTCTCAAAATACTAATCCTACAACATGCAAATCTTCAGTATATATCAAGTACAATATATCCAACAATAATCTAACAATAATGTATTCACAAAATATATAATAAGGTAGATCTAACCTTATAATCCGAAAACCACCTCGTCCGCACCCTCCCGTTGAGTTTTGAAGGGTGACTGCGTGTCCCAGTTCGCGGGCACGCGGAGGAGAAAAGTGTCTGGAAGGCGTAGCGAGGCTAGCTTGTACGAAACCTCTCTGGTCTTCTTAAAAGCACTTAATATCGCAATTTACCAGGCTATTTAATATCTCTACCCACATTTAATTTTCTAAAGATGATACTCCGATTTTTAGCTGTTTATTCCAACCGTCATTTACCCTACTCAGCTGATAATTCATGCGTGTTTGAATTTCCATTTTAAATATTCGTACGCAGACCAATGACTTCATGGAGGAATGGAAGGGCGGTGGGGAGGCGAAGACAAAGGAATAATGGGAACTAGTTTTTTGTATTTCATGGATCCTTGGGGGAAAACTGGCGCAATAACCCTACAGAAATGTACTTTAACTAATTTTACGCCATTATTATTCAGATAGGGATTAATTAACATTAAAAAAAAAAAAAAGGCCACAGGAGGGACGAAATGAAGGGGAGAACGTGGAGTTTGCAAGACTGAGACATGGACAAAGGAACGATTTTTTTTTTAAATATTTGCTGGCTCCCAGGTCGAAAATTGCCTTAGCAACTTTACAGAAACACACTGTAACTAATTTAAAACCTATCTGGCCATTATTGTTCATAGTCAGAGATTAATTACCATGAAAAAGCAACATTATTGGACTCGTACTTGGAGGAGGAAAGTGGGGTGAGAGGTGCAGGGGTACGGGAAGTTGAACTAAAGACGCAAAGGATTAAAAGTAGTTGTTTTTTATGGATCCCCTAGGATATACACTGCAACTAATTTTACGCTGAGTTGGCTGTCATTATTCATAGCTGGGGATTAATTACCAAGAAAAAGCCGCCTATAAGTACTCGTAGGTGGAGGAGGAAGTTGAGGGGTATGGGAGGTTCACAGAGGCACGGGAACTAGTTTTTTTGTTTTAATGCATCGCAGGTCAAAAATTGTCCCAGTAGCTCCAAGGAAATATACTGCAACTAATTCTATCCTGAGCTGGCTATTACTCAGAGCTGGGGATTACTTACCATGAAAAAGTAGCATATTGTCTCGTAGGTGGAGGAAGGAAGAAGGGAGGTGAAAGTGGTTGTATGGGAGGTTGCAGGACATAGAAATAAATGGAATTAGTTTAATAATTTCCGTGGATCCCAGGTCGCAAGCTGCCACTGCATCTCCACATAAAAGGCAAGGGAATAGGATTGTGGGAAGCAGGTTAGGAGGCTAGGGGGCAGGTTACATACTGGCTTACAAATTTCCTTAATTATGAAAATTCCAGGCTGGTTAGCCTAATTTCTCCAGATACGTGACAGAACTCACGTTTTAAACGGTACATCGTCATTATCTATGAAAAGGCCGAATGTTCCGACTACTGCTTGGAGGAGACAGGTAGAAGGAATTAGTTAGGCTAGAAGGCAGGACACAAAGTATCTTTTAAAAAATCCTTTTTCGCAGAATCGAGTTATTTTTCTTGAATTGATGAATAATTAGCCTATAAAAGTAGATATGGTGCTGGAGAGGGATGCCTTCGTGTGACGGCTTCACTGCCTGGGCATCCCTTTACTCCCTCCCTGGTCCCAACTCCACTAAAATAGGATGGCAGGCAGCAGCAGGATGGTGGGCTGCAGGGGGAGGGCAACTCAAGCCTACGGGCTGCTGGGTTCACGTTTTGGTTGGACCTGGACCACCATCACTACTACTGTGCTGCAACTGCTGTTGCTGCTACTATTACTGCTGCTACTGTAGCTACTACTGTTCTGCTGCTGCTGGAGCTACTACTATACTACTGCTGCCGCAGCTACTACCATTACTACACTGCTGCTGTCGCAGCACTACGATTACACTACAGCTGTTGTTGCTACTACTACTACTACAATTACTATGCTACTGCAGCTACTACTACTGCTTGTAGTAGCAGTATTACCATACTAGTGGAAGTACAGTAGTAGTATACTTCTGTGTTATGGCATCTCAACCAGATGTGGCAAAGAGCTTGTCACTCTCACCTTATTAATGTCCAGACCACTTTAAGTAGCCCAGCCCCGGACCCCTACACTCCTGATGGGGCAAGTTGAAAGATGGATGGATGGATTGATGGATGATGGATAGCTGGATGACTGATGGATGGATGATGGGTGGATGGATGATGGGTGGATGGATGGTGGATGGATGACTGGTGGATGATAGATCAACAGACAGATAGATGGAAAGATGAAGGATCGATAGACAGACAGAAATACAGATGGATGGATGAACCTGAGGCTACAACACATGACTACAAAACAAGACATTCAAATCCAACATTTATTACTGCATTTTTACATACTGTGCTAAAAAATTATATATACTCCTGATGTCATTATATACAATTATCAACACCGAACAGTAAATAAAATAAAAAACATATTTAATATTCAAATTGTCATGACCTTAACATCTTTCTTCAGGCACCTTAGTCATAGCTTTCAGTCAGGATCAATATACTTAAACTACATGCCAGAGAATAGTCATTACAATCATCATCATTCCTTATCATCACCATTCCCACCACCACCACCATTATCATTACCATCACAGTCATCAACATCCTCATCATTGTTGTGCCTCTTTGTCCCACCTATAAATGTGATGTACAGGGTTATAACATAATATTTCTACAGCACCTTGGCACTATAAAAGACTTAACAATGTTATAATCTATATTTATTACACAACCATAGTTGCTCTACCCCAGTCTGTCCTGCCAAGCAGACCCATCAATCACAAACAAGCAGATGCCTTCCTGTGGCAGACTGTGTCTTGCCACAGTCAGAACATGGCCCTTCCATATCACAAGGTGCAGGGAATGAAGAGACAGCAGACCCCTAGAAGGATGAACTGTGTATAGGAGATATGTATGAGTCGTTGTGTTAGCCCAGACTTTGACTACTTGGTAAATGTGGCTGAGTTCCCTGCCTGGGAATGTTGTGCAAGGCCAGCTACTGGACCCTGCCCCCACATCACTGCCATGGTAGTACTGTACCTCCTGGGATGATGGTAACCACACATCTACTATCTTACTGGTGGACTAACGGGTGCTACACCTCGCCCAAAGGTGACCCAGGACTATGCAGAGCAGGGATGTCCATCTCCCTGAGACAGGCACATGACCCAGCTGCAAACCCCATCACACAACCATAAAGTGAACTAACCATCTGTCCTGAAAACAACAATGAACCCTAACCTGTTCAGTCCAATAACCTAATTCATATTTTATTCCTGCTATTTGATGATGCTTTTACTCAGCTTAGGACACACCTCTGCTAATGAAGGGGTTAATGAAGACATTAACTCATCCAGGTCAAAAAAACAATCTAAATAAAGCTGTCCAAAAGCAACAATAATTAAACTGAAAAAATTTAATGATGTATTTTATAACTTTTCTTCCTTGTTGTCTCCTGTGAGTCACCTTGAGAAAGGCCTGTCATACTGAAGGGGTTAAAGGATATTTGACCCTCTTTGCTACAAGGCGTCTTTCCAAGGGTCAAGACAAACATCAGACAGCAGCATCAATAAAAAAATAATTAATGTACAGGCAGGTGCCGTTATACAAGCATCTGCTACTTGAGAAACCGATACTACAAGAATGGGCAATTTAGACCCAAATTCAGTGATGCCAGTAGGATCAATTAACCTAACCCTATTTTCACCACAAGTTATGTACTACATTATACCAGTTGCACGGTCATTTTTTTCCCTGTCCATTATTTGAGTTTTCCCTTTTTTTTTTTTTTTTTAAATCCATTATATGAAATTCCACTATCTGAGCAAGGCTTCATTAACATACCAGACTCGTATTTCACATCCCACTCGTATTTCACTGGAGTCAATAGGCCAGAATACTATACATTACTACTGCTTATTCCATTTACAATTTCCTCATGAACTGCCATGTTTACTTAGCTTCCCTCATTTCCTCTTTAATATCTGATGCAGACAAAACGCTTCTCTGGGAAATAAAATATACAGCAGGTCCATATTCTCATCGGTTCATCAGTTAAGGAAGCTCCCAAACACCTTCTCCTAAGCAATTTATTTTTTAATCCAGCTGTTTAATATACTCTTTTACCTTACTTATGCAGAGTATGATATTAGAAGGATTTAGGCAACATAGAAGAGTAAAAAAAACACACACACACACACACTTAGGAAGAGGAGTTAGAGAGCTTCCTTAAGCATCGGGAATACAGGTCACTGAAACAAGTTTTCCTTCCTCAAATCTTTTCCATATTCTGTTTTTCCTTATATCATTTACGACTCTTTCCTTAAGCACTCATGTTAAGAAGCTTATTTCTATCTATCTACAGCCAGAAGCCTTAATCCTAAAAGGGGTGGCCACAAACTAACTGCCTCCATGCTGCTCTGTCCTCTGCCAGTTCATTTCTCGCCCCTCAACTTTCACCCCCCTCTTTCATATACCTCTACTCCATCCCTCCATCTCATCCTCAGTCTCCCCCTCCCTCTCCAACCCCCTCCACCTCACTCACACCCTCCTTGTTAGTCTCTCATATACTTCTTTACTCCATCCCTCCACCTCATACTCTCAGTCTCCCCCTCCCTCTCCCCCTCACTCACATGCACTTTCCTAGTTAGTCTCTCTGCATCTATACTGTTCTTTTGCTTATCTCATTTAAGAAGTACTGTAATTCTTTGACATGTCCTCCTCACAACAATATGGTACTGATAAAATGTTACTTTACAGGAAAATAGGGGAATTAAACACACACCCAAAACACTCATATCCAACCTAAACACTTCTTTGCGATAAAACGTGAGCACCTGACATGCTCCACGGAGTAGGTCTGAGGAGGGAATGTGGAATTTTGCATGCATGGCGGCTTCCAGTTCCTTCACAAAGCACCTCATATTTTTGTGATGCTGTTTGGTGGAGGAACTCTGAAGGTGTCATAAAAAAGTCAGAGTGTGTGACCTCAGGGATTAGGGGCTGAACAAGGAGACGAGAGACTGAGCAGTGTGGAGAGTTGCTGTTAACCCTTCAAGCACTGCAGACTCCATATGACACAAGGAAGGTCTGCATAGGCCATACTGCAAGTCTCATATGAGGTACAAAGTTCTGTCTATCTATAGCCAGATGACACAATCCTTTAAGGGGTGGCTGTTTGTCTTTGGGTTAATTGTTTTACGGGGAGAGGCACTAACCCTCTGCCAAACCACCTGCTGACATGAAGGGAATGAACAAAGCTCCACTGGTTATAAAACAGTGACAAGAGGGAGGTACACTACTTCACAAAGAACCAGTCCACCAGTGGCTGACACATGTAAGCAGGATGAACCTTTTATAAACCAATGAAACAAACCAAAACCTCCATTTTCTCTGCTTTCTGAGTCTGGCACATCTGCAGCTTCTTACCAGTAGTAAAACAAATGCATTACTTCAAGGCCAACTCCAGAATCAAACACCTTTATAGGCGAACGATGCATACTATTACCAACTAAAGACTAGCAATAATGAACACCAACTAAATACTGTATATAAGGAAGGTTAACTATACAGTAGACCCCAGCTATATTGGACTAACTGGGGAGGACGCCTGATCCAATATAACCCATAGTCCATTATATCCACTGTTCTCCCCTCTGAGTTGGGATTTCAAGCACATGTTTGAAGGTATATGAGTACAGTAGCACATTCCAGTACTGAAAATATAAACTATACCCATTTTACACTAACCTGGCCCATAATTTCATCCCTTTGCAGTTTATTTCACATCCATGTCATAGTACTTCTTCCTAAGTACAGTAGTACAGTATTAGTACAGTCTGTCATCACAACCCAGCAGTCATGATGGGGTGAGGACAATTTCAGGCCAGGCTGGAGTACAAAGAGTAGGAAACACATGTACTGCCACCCACTGTGCCCCATTTAACAGACATTGTTTGTTATGGCCGATGGAAGTTCAGTGGCCTTCATATTGTATGAATCCAATATCTGGTCTACCGAGGTCTTCGTGGTGTCCGTTAAACCCGATATCTGGTCTATCAAGGTCTTTATTGTGTCCATTAAATCCGATATCTGGTCTAGCAAGGTCTTTGTAGTGTCCATTAAATCCAATATCCAGTCCCTCGAGGTCTTTTTAGTGTCTGTTAAATCCGATATATGGTCTATCAAGGTCCATTAAAGCAAGGATCTACTGTATACCACAACTCTAAATGCCCTGCTTCTTGCTAAAACTATATATATGTAAAATAATGCCGAGTTCCTTGCTCGAGAGAGAGCAAGACCGCAATGCTGAGTAACTATGTACATGTAATGGGCGTCTAAATGCCTCGTATGTTGCTAAAACAATGTCTAATGTTGCGTTCTCTAACTTCAAACAACCTTACAAGAAAATCCCATCTATGTTGCTAAAATAATAATAATGATAATAATAATAATAATAACACTGACACTAATACCATACTACTACTACTACTACTAATAATAATAACACTGATACTTATACCAAACTACTACTACTACTACTAATAATAATAATGAAAATAATAATAATAATCATCATCAAAACCAGCTAAACTAAACACTGAGTAAGCTAAGTTTTAAATGTACCTTTAAATGTGTTGTTGGTTACTATGGCGACACAGTGTACAAAAATATTGCCACAGCCTCAACTTAAGAGAGAACTATATGTACATCATCATTATTAACATCATCATTATTACCATTACCATCATCATTATTATTATTATCATTATCATCACTAACACCATTATCACCATCTTTATCATCATCATTATCATTAGTTTTATTAACATCACCATTATTACCATCATCATCATCTTAACACTATATAAATATGAACCTTTAATACTGTTTATGTTTAAATGCAATGTTCCCTGCTCAGACAATCTTCATCATCATCATCATCATTACTCTCTTCCCCACTTACACAGGAGGCAAGGTATCAGGAAATAGGACGGAGAAATTATGAAACCAGAGTTCCAAGCGCCATCGTCCCATCCCCTCCTCATGCACGGCCACGTTCACTGTACGGTATATAATTATGTTTTTGCAGAGAGAGAGAGAGAGAGAGAGAGAGAGAGAGAGAGAGAGAGAGAGAGTTAACAAGATATACGCTAAAATAGACCCAAACCAAAAAATTAAGTATAACAGAAAAAATGTTAAATCTTCAGGTCTTCAGTCAGTTTTTTCAGGATGCCAGTGAACCAAGGGACGGAGGGGAAGGTAAATCTGACTGAATATCCCCCCTCCCCCCGTAAAAAAAAAATAATAATAATAATAATAATAATGAGCCAAAATGGATCAAATACCTATGAAATATAAAAATGCTAAATCTTGGGGTCGTCCTGCAGTTTTTCAAGGACATCGGTGAGGTGGGTGACACAGGGGATGGTGAAGTCCGGCTGCACTTCACCGGTGATGCTCTTCTTCTTCCTGTTTATCCACACGGTTGCCCCCACTCCGGCATTCACCCCACCCTTGATGTCCGTCTCCAGCTTGTCCCCCACCATCACACACTCAGCTGCTGCCACCTGCACAACCAACCAACCAATGTCAATCAGTCAAATTACAGCCATCTCATGTTTGTCTCACCATCACACACTCAGCTGCTTTTTTTTTTTTTTTTTTTAAATGCAATGAAGAAGGAACCAAAGGCCATGGGCCCGCTACTGTTCCTTCCAAGAAAAAGCAAAAACAATACAAAAGAGAGCCAAATTCAACACCCATTCATTTTGAGATGCCTAGACACACTGCGTTTGAAAGACTGGGGATCGTAGGAAGTAGGGAATACAGACAGAGGAAGACAGTTCCAGAGTTGACCAGTTGCATAAATGAAGGACTGGGAGTAACGGTTAACTCTTGCATTAGAGAGTTGGACAGAAAAGGGATGAGAGTTTGTTGCCAGACGGGTACTACGTGCCCGTCGTAGAGGTGGAGGGATGCAAGCAGACAGTTCAGAGGAACAGTGAGGTAAAGTGGCTATTACTATTACTATTATTACTGTTATTATATTACCATTATTATTATTATTATTACTGTTTATTTTCTGTTATCATTAGTGTCCTATTTCATCCCCACCAACATAATCATCTTCAAAATTATCATCATCATCATCATGCCTGATATTCTATCATTAAAAGAAAAAGGTGAAAAACATCCAAAAAATCATCACAAAAACTACGTCACACACACCCACACCCACACCCATACCCACACCTACACCCATACCCATACCCACACCTACACCCATACCCACACCCATACCCATACCCATACCCACACACACCCACACCCACCCACACCCACACCTACACCCACACCTACACCCACACCCACACACACACCTGCAGCTCATCACAGGCCACATCATATATATCTTTGCTGGGTTTCTCCACACCTGGGTCTCCGCTCACCACGATGGTGTCAAAATACTTCTCACACCCACTCTCGTTGATCTTCTCCCACTGAGCCACCGACTGACCTGCACCAGTTACAAAAAATAAAATTAATAAAGGTAAATCATCACAGTCATTATTAGCATCACCATAATCATCATCACAATCACCATCAATGGTATCATTGTCATCACAAATATAATAATCATAATCACCCTCAATATCAAAATCATCATCACCACCACCACCAAAAACATCATAAGCATCACCATCATCACAAATATAATAAATCACATAGATATCATCATCATCATCATCATCACAACCATCATTATCATCAACCTAAAAATCACCTTCAGCATTATCATGGCCCTAACCCTCCTTTCATACACAGTTCATCCATTTTAACTTGGTGGTCCATTTCCAGCCCATCACTAGGGTACTGGAGAGGGGTGCCTTCATGGGGTGGCACATACTGTACAATACTGGTTGGATCCATTGCCTGCGTATACTAATGCCCCTTTACTCCTTCATTATTCCCTGAAAGGATGGTAGCTTGCAGGAGGAAGGTAACATAAGCCTGCAGTCCACTGGGTTCATAGTCAGATGAACCTGGGGGAACAGCAATTACTACTGATACCTATATGCTGTTATCTTAATTTATTTATTTTTATTCTTTTTCTGGAGGAAACAATTAAGCAGGCTTCTGGTCTTTGGTTCCTCCTTCCCTGATTTAAAAAAATAATAATTCTACAGAAGTACACAGTATTAATAATAATAATACTGTGTACTTCTATGCAAAAAGTAGCTGTTTAATGCCACAGATAATTACTTCAGTAAGAGAGGTCTATCAGAGCTGAGTAAGGTCATCCAGCAATGGCATGAAGAACAAAAACACCGCTATATTAAAACATAATCATCGTTCCAACCTCTTTCTCCCACTGAAAGATGTGGTGAGACACGGCCAGAGTAAGAAAAGACTAACAGAAGGAGAAACTAAAAAGAAAAAATGTGATTTTACTACTACTAATACTACTAATAATAATAATACTTTACCATTAGTGATGAGGCCAAGGTTAAAGTTACTTGCTAATTCACCCAGCATATCAGTCACTGATGGATCCAACGAAAGATTCGACAACCGCTCACGTTTCCACACAGAGAAAACATCATCTGGAAATACAGCCGATCTTTGTTATACCTCAATGATCTATCTATCTATCTATTTACAGACAGATGCCCTCACCCCATAAGGAGCGGCCACAAACAAATCACCTCCATGTCGTCCTGCCCTGCCCTTTCACTGCCCTCCTCCAAACTTACACCCCTTTCCCATATACCTCTCTACATCATCCCTCCATGTCACCCTGTCCCCTGCTATTTCGCTGTCCTGGATGGATGGATGGATAGACAGACAGATATGGACAGATACAGACATGTAGATACTGATTGACTGACTGACAAGCTGTTTGACTGTTAGACAGATAGATGGATGGATGAATTAATGGAAAGATAGATAGATAAACAGACAGATAGATGGATAGACAGATAGATAGACTGGCTGACTGATTTATGAATAGAGAGAAAGATGGATAGTACTACTTGCACCCAAACACTCACCTAACAGATGCAGGAATTCTGAAGGCAGTACGGCAGCCCAGATATTCCTCCTCCACACATTCAAACCCACTTGGTCTGTGCTGTGTGGAGGGGCCGGGGCTTCTCGGTATTTGCGCAGAAAGTTCTGGGTGATCTGCTGACTCTGCTCTCCGCTCACTCCCTGCTCGGCCAGCCATTTCGACACCTGGGACAATATGAGATGCAAAATCGATATATTTCTATCTTCCTACAGCCAGATGTCATAATCACATATGGGGTGGCCACAAACAAATCGCCTCCATGCCACCCTGTCCCCCGCCATTTCCTTGCCCTCCCCCCCAACTCGCAGCCTAATCCTCCACGTCACCCTGTCCCCTGCCATTTCACTGCCCTCCCTCCCAACTAGCAGCATTATCCTCCATGTCAACCTATCCCCTGCTATTTCACTGCCCTCCCCCCTAACTCACCCCCCAATTCTCATGTCACCCTGTCCCTTGCCATTCTGCTGCCCTTCCCACAACTTATACCTCAATTTAACCCCTTCACTCTAATGATAATTTGGTCTCCACACTATGATAGAGACCTACTATAATTGCTGATTCTCTCTCTCTCTCCATTTTCCGGTCTCCATACTTTGATGAAGACCAACTATAATTGCTCTTTCTCTATTTTCTTGGTCTAAACATTGTGAAGACACCTACTACATTTGTTGTTACTTTCTCTCTCTCCACACTGTGATGGAGACCTACTACTGTATATTTGTTCAGCCTTTTCCTCTTCCCTCCATTTTTCCAAACACTTTCCAGTCTGGCGTCATTCGTTCATTTCCTCACCAACCCACTTCATCTTCATACAACTGTTTCCCAGACAAACAGCCCCAGACTCCTTATTTTATGGACTTTTACAGGGTTATTTTCTTTATGGGGCAGAACCCATCTAGCAACAAACTCTCTTCCCTATTCTGTCCAACTCTCCAATGGAAGAGTTAGCCTTTACTCCCAGTCCTTCATGTATGAAACAGGTCAACTCTGGAACTGTCTCCCTCTGTCTATTTCCTACTGCCAATGACCTCCAGACTTTTAAACACAGTGTGTCCAGGCATCTCAAAATGAACAGATCTTGAACTTGGCTCTGTTGCCTTTTTATTTTTTCTTGGAGGGAACAATCTTGCAGGCTTCTGGGCTTTGTTTCCTTCTTTCTTGCATTTAAAAAAAAAAAAAAAATCATTTTAATACGGTATTCTACTCCCGCTTATACCAGACAATTTACTCAGCAGAAAGCGAGTCACAGGAGTTGTAAAATTTGAACTCCATGCACTAACTAAAAAAAAATATATAAAATTAAAAAAAAAGTAGATGATCCATTACAAGTGTAAATGGTGGAAGGAAGAGAGTCAGGTCACAGCTTTGTTTTCCTTATTTTCTCTAACGTTTTGGGCAACACAGAACCCTATGAAGATGGGTTCTGTGAAGTCCGAGACATTAGAGAAAATAAAGAATTCAAGCTCTGACCTGTCCCTCCCCCCCCTCTCTCTCTTACACACACATACACACAACAAGAGGACACGGAATGAAACTAACGAAGCCAAGCTGCTTGAAGGACATCAAGAAATATAGCTCTCCTAATAGATGCACAGACCTGTGGAATAGCCTGGACAAAGAGATCGTCCAGTCAAAAAGCTTAAACGAGTTTCAAACAAAATTTGACATTGAGAAACAGAGACGGGACCCCATGAGCGTAGCTCATTTCCTGTATATCACAATTAGGTAAATACACACACACAAACACATACACACACACACCTGAGACATTACAGAAAATAAAGAATTCAATTTCTAACCTGTTTCTCCCACCCAACATTTCCACACACACACACACACACACACACACACACACACACACACACACACACACACACAC
>JAGKTI010005578.1:10727-23181 GCA_018397915.1 Birgus latro | reverse complement strand
AATAAGCTGCAAATGGACGAGAACATGGGCCGAGTTAAGGTGAAAGAAGTATAGATACCGGTACTGTACCATACTCTTGTAAGTCTCTATCATTTTAACTTGGTCAAGGTTTTCATCCTTTTGCAGCTTATTTCATGTAGCTCAGTGGCTCAAAAAGACTATGTTATGGCTCCACATCCTTTCTATAGCACTTTCCTATGGTATACTCTGTTTACTCTAACTTGGCCCAGATTTTCACCCTCCTGCAGTTTATTTTACAAAGCTTAGTGGTACAGAAGGACATTGCTATGGCTCTACATCCTTTACATATCATTTCTTTGTGATTAGCCCCATTGGAAGATGGAATGGAGGGATGGAGTAGAGAGGTGTACAATGGAGGGGGTATAAGTTGGGGGAGGGCAGCGAAATGGTAGGGGATATGGTGATGGAGGCGATTTGTTAGTGGCCACCCCTTATGGGATTAAGGCATCTGGCTAGAGATGGATAGACAGACCATACCCTGTCTTAATTATAACTAAGCATTCAAGATGGACAGAAGGTAATTTTAAGCCAAGTTTGAGTAAAAAGCGTATAGCAACATATTCTATTGTTAATCTATTGCCACAACTCAGCACTGAAGATGGAGAGAAGGCAATTTTTGGCCAAGTTACAGTACAAAGAGTATAGCAACATATTCTACTGCAAATCTATTGGAACAACTCTGTATTCAATATGGAGATAGGGCAATTTTGGGTCAAGTTAAAGTGAAAATGGTACAGCAGAGTAGTTACAGTGAATTTTAAGAGATTGTTTGAAAAAAGAATAAAATGAAAATAAATACAGTCACAATGAATCCACAATAAAGCCTCCTTGGGGCTTATGGGGTCTGAAAATACAGTTTGTATGCTTCAACCTAAAGTGAAAAGTGGACCGCAAAACACTAGAATTTATGACGGTCATTTGAATTTATGATGTTCATTTATAGAGAGTCTGCGATCATTATGTATGGTAAACCTGCATCCAATATTAGTGAATGCAGTCAGCAACCGTACGGGAAAGCCAAATACATTCCATCATTGGCAAATACTGTACAGTAAAACCTCAATTTAACATACCTCGACAGACTGGATACTGGATTTTATGGACACTACAAAGGCCACCAGTCTTCCATTGGCTATAACAAACATTGTCTATTAAACAGGTGGCAATACATGTGTTTCCTACCCTTTGTACTCCAACCTGGCCCCATCATGAATACTGATTTGTAACAACAAACTACTAATACTGTACTGGTCATGAAGAGGTGCTATGACAAGGATGTGAAATAAGCAGCAGGAGGGTAAAATTATGGGCCAAGTTAGTATCAAATGGGTATAGTTTACATTTTTAATACTAGGATAAGCTGTTGTACTCATTTATCTTCAAACATGTGCCTGAAATCCCACCAGGGGAGGGGGACCTGGATATAACAGGCTATCGGCTTTATCCGACCATCAGATATGATGGACTATCGGCTTTATTGGACTTGGCTCCTCCCAAATTAGCCCGTTAGAGAGAAGGTCTACTGTACTCCAAAAATTGTCAAAAATTTAGGATCTACACTCCAGATTACAATTTTGGGTCCAAGTGTACAACCCAAAGATCCAAAAGTACTGTACACTCTGCCTCCACAGTGATGTACATGCATAATGGTGTTTGTACATAGGTGATTATTAACCCCTTGGTAGTCCTTCAGGTGTGTGTGTGTGTGTGTGTGTGTGTGTGTGTGTGTGTGTGTGTGTGTGTGTGTGTGTGTGTGTGTGAGAGAGAGAGAGAGAGAGAGAGAGAGAGAGAGAGAGAGAGAGAGAGAGAGAGAGAGAGAGAGAGAGAGAGAGAACACAGGGGCTAAGATCAAGATTAGAGAGAGAGAGAGAAACACAAGGGCTAAGATCAGCATTCTTGTTGACTAAGAAAGCTCCCTAAAACCTTCTCCTAAGCACTTAATTTTCTTTATTACACCCTCCTGTCCTCCCCTGTTCTACACAAATCCTCCCAATATCACCATACTCTGCGTAAATAACATTCAAAAGGATATTAACCAGCCAGAGCCAAAAATAAATCACTAAGGATGAGGTGTTAGGGAGCTTCCTTACTGTGGTGCTCTGGTGTGGTTAGGAAGCTTACTTAACACTGCTTCCTTACCGATTTATTCCTGATTCTGCTCCGTTACTATATTCCTGTGTGTTATTCATGCAATCTATGTTGACACTGACAAGGCATCAGAAGCAAACCAGAGGATATTAATGGGTAGTTTGGAGAATAAGTTGCTTAGGAAGAGGTGTTAGGGAGCCTCCTCAACAGACAACAATACTAGCCCAAGACTCCCTTCCTGCTTCCCAATCTAACATATTACATCCACCTAAGCTTTCTCCCTCCTCACTCTCTCTCCCCATCTGCTGAGTCTGCATACGTGAGGCAACTTTTTTCTTGGCAATAACAAAATATTGTGAATCACGGCCTTGCTCTCGCTGCTGATGTTACGCTATGTACGCAACACCACTGGCACACACACACACACACATCCATCACACCCTACAGTATAACAGTTTTCACCACCCATCATCGAAATTTTCCAAACTCAATACAGTAATAATAATACCAATCCAATCTTTTGTTTCTGTTCCTTTACTACAGACCTCACAGCATATAAAATAATTGCATTTAAATTAACCTCTTCAGTACTACAATCTTTTTCCTACTCTCTCTCCTCATCACCACCAAATCATCTCACTGGGACAGGCTTACTAAATTCCCCAACAGTCATTTCACTCTCATCATGTCCAGAATTTTCAGCTTTTTCTTCACTTATCTACCATTCTACCTGCCTACTTTTGTCTACCATCCTACCACTGCTACCATTATTACCATCTACCATTCCTCGTGATTTCCACTTCAACAAAACCATTTCCAGGTTCCTCCCTACTTTTATGTACCATTCTGCCATTGCCACCATCTTTACTACCTACCATTCCTTATTTCTACTTTATCACAACCATTTCCAGTTTTCTCCCTACTTCTACCACTCTACTACTACCATCATTTTCACCACCTACCCCTTCCTTGTGACACTTATTTTATCACAACCATTTCCCATCTTCTCTATCTACCATTCCTCATCATACGGTACCTACTTTATCACAAACATTTCCTTCCTGCCAACCTTTTGTTAATTTTCCTCATCCACTTCTCTACTGATGTGCTGTATTTACCTATTTGTAGTATACAGGAATTGAGCTAGGCTCGTGTTGTCCTGTCTCCATATCTACATTCATCTAATCTAGTTTTAAATACATGAATGTTTTTCGCCTGCACCACCTCTTCGTCTAAGTCATTCCAAATACTTATGCTTCTATTCGGGAAACTGAACTTTTTGAGATCATTAAGACATCTACTTTTCCTCAACTTGAAGCCATGACCTCTTGTTCTTCCATCATCCAACACAAAAAGATCCTCTCTATCCACCCTTTCCAATTCTCTTACATTTCTAAATATCGTGATCAAGTCACCTCTTTCCCTTCTCTCGCGCAATGTTGGTAACTTCAGTTTTTCCAATCTCTCCTCGTAGGTGAGTTCCCTTAAACACAGTATCATCTTCGTTGCCATCCGTTGGACCCTTTCTAGTTTATCAATATGCTTCTTCAAATGAGGTGACCATACCACCGCCGCATACTCTAGTCTGGGTCTTATCATGGTCACTATCAACTCCCTCAACATTTCCTCATCCATATAATTAAAAGCCACTCTCATGTTGGTCAGTAATCCATAAGTTCCCCCAATAATTTTGTTTATATGCGTTTCTGGTGACAAGTCATCCCGAATAATCACTCCCAAGTCTTTCTCATCCTTTCTTTTACTAATCATCTCATTGCCCATTTTATATGTCCAGTGTGGTCTTCTTTCACTTATACCCATTTCTAATACATGACACTTCTTGGCATTAAAGTCCATTTTCCAAGTCTGGCTCCAGTTGTGTATTTTGTCCAAGTCCTCTTGCAGTTCTTTACAACTATCAATACATTTAATATGTTTCATAATTTTAGCATCATCTGCAAACATACTCATGTAACTATTCAAACCCTCTGGCAAATCATTTACATATATCAGAAACATTACTGGGGCCAGGACAGAGCCCTGGGGTACTCCACTAGTCACATTTATCCATTGTGATACCTTGTCTCTTATTACTGTTCTCATCTACCTTCCTATCAAATAATCTCCCATCCACTTTAATAGTTTCCCATGCACCCCTCCAAACGTCCTCAACTTCCACAATAGTCTCTTATAGGGTACCCTGTCAAATGCTTTCTTAAGATCCAGACAGACACAGTCTGCCCATCCCTCTCTCTCCTGTACGACATCTGTTACCCTACTGTAGAAACTTAGTAGGTTAGTAATACATGATCTTCCTTCCCTAAAACCAAACTGTCTTGGTGTTATCACTTCATTTTCTTCTAAATACTTTATCCATCTTTTTCTAATAACTTTCTCACAGATTTTACAAACAATACTAGTAAGTGACACAGGTCTATAATTAAGTGGATCTTCCCTATCTCCTCCCTTAAAGATTGGCACAATACTTGCTCTTTTCCAATCTTTAGGTAACTGTCCATTTTCAAGCGAGGTTTTGATAATGACATAAACTGGCCACACTAACTGGGCGGCACATTCCTTCAGGATCCATCCAGCCACACCATCTGGTCCCATTGCTTTTCTCACATCCAAATCCTTCATCAGCTGTAGCACCTCATCCATGTCAACTGTAATTTCAGCCATTCTCGTCAGCCTGGGTTCCATTTCAGGCTCCCCAAATTCGTCTTCCAATACATAAACTGACTGTAGCTTGCTGTTCATTATTTCACACAAGTCTTCCTCTCTTTCGTATGTTTCATCTCCATCCCTCAGTCGTATTATACTGTCCTTAACTTTCATTTTGCCATTTACAAACCTATAAAATAGTTTAGGCTCTTTTTTACAGTTAGATACAATATCTTTTTCGTATTTCCTTTCCTCTTCTCTCCGTACCCTTACATATTCATTTCTAACCTGCTTGTGCTCCTCCCAAGCCCTTTCACTATACCTTCTTCTCACTTTATTCCATGCTTTTCTTCTTGCCTCTTGTGCCTTCCTACATTTGTTGTTAAACCATTCTTTCTTCCTTTCCATAGATGCAGAAAATTTTGGGACATACTTAGTGACTCCTGTTTTATATACTTCTATCAAAAACTCATATTTCTCATCAACATTTGTGATCATATTCATTTTACTCCATTCTACATTTTGGAAAAAGTTCCTCAGGGAAGCAAAGTCTGCCTTCCCATAATTGTATCTACTTTCTCTGTGTTTTTCATCTCTTTCTCCTTCCCTCACTCCTACCACGTCCATCTCAATTACCAGATGATCACTTTTACCAAAGGGGCAATGGTAGGTTATGTTCCTCACATCATTTGGGTCCTTTGTGAATAGTAGGTCAAGCCTGGATGGTTCATCAACACCCCTAATTCTTGTGTTTTCTTTGATCAACTGGGTTAACATGTTTTCCATCATCAATTCCATTAATTTATTTCCCCATGATTCTTCATTGTTCCCAGCATCCATACTTTCCCAATCAACTTCTCTACAGTTAAAATCTCCCATTAATATTATTCTATTTCTTCGTTCAATTAACATTTCTAGCCTAATAATGGATTCACTTATTAACTGTTCGTAATCTTCCTTTGTCCATGCCCTAGTTTTGGGGGGCATATAAAAAACTATTACATCCGTTTTTTCTCCATAATTGTCCTCTATTTCAACTCCCAAAAGTTCAGCCATGGTATTTTCAATTTCTATATTCTTTACTCTTAGGTCATTACGGGTTAATATCACTATTCCTCCCCCAAATTTGCCTTCTCTGTCCTTCCTCCAAATCTTATAATTATTCCAGCCAAATAATTTTATATCAACATCTCGGGGCAATTTAGTCTCTACTAGGCAAACAATTTCTGGCTTATTTTCATTTAAGTAGTCTCCAATTTCCCCTTTCTTAGATATTAATCCATCTACGTTACTGTACATGATGCTCAGATTTGCTGCACTGTTGTTATCTTTACTCGTTCTTCTCTTTTTCATATTCATATCCATCCCCTTTGTTTCATTCATGTCTAGTTCTTCACATACCACTTCCTTGCCTTCATATCCATCACTCTCCAAAAAAAAGTTTTACGTTCTTCCTCTGTCCTCCTGTCATTTTTTTCCTTTACTTGGTCCTTCCAAGATTTTAAGACTTCTCTTTCTTCTTCATTCAAGTCTTTTCTTACTATAATATTTTCCATTCCTGCCTCTTTACTTAGTTTCCCGGTCACCTTAAGTATGTCATTTACAACACTTTCTGAAGACATCTTAACTCTCATTGGTCTTGCTTCCCCTTTCTTATTAGGCCCTATCCTCCTTACTTCCTCAATTTCTTTTTCCCACTTGTTTCCTTCGGGATCGATCTTGTCCAATATCTGCCTCACCTGATTTGAGTCTCTCTCGAGTCTCACAGACCTAACTTTTTCTTCTTCCTCCCTGTTTCCAAATATTATCACACACCTTTTCCTTTCTACTGTTTCTCTCACTATTTTCTGTTTTTTCTTCAATATTTCCACTACATTTTCTTCCATTTTTTTCTTGTTCATTTCCCTTTCTTCCTGAATAATTTCCCTTAAACTGACCACTTCTTTCTGTTCTTCTTCCACATGTGCCCACTTTGCCATTTGCTCTTCTAACACACTACTTACCTTCTCTGTTTGGCTACTGCTCTCTTCTAGTTTTCTCCGTAATTCAATATTTTCTCGTTTTAAATTCTCGATCTCCTGGTTCGCTGTCTCATTGGCCTGTATCAAACTCTGTATAGTATTTTCGGTTTTTTCAGGCATGTCTCTTGATACTAGATCTTCCACTTTCTTTTCCAGACCACTAATTCTCATAATCAATGTTTTAACCAGGTCCATTACATTTGTTTCACTGTCAAATCCTGGGAATTCCGGTTCCCCAGTGTTTACATGGTTGGCCATGTTCAAGGTCGGTTGCAGTACTAAACTGAACAGCTGTTCCCAAAATTCCTATAAAAACATTCATGTATACTTAATGATAATAGTTCTTTACATTTTTGGGTAGACTATAATAACTTGCAATACTTTAAGATTATGAACAAGACTGGAGACAGGACAATTCCTGAAAACTACTTAGGGTTTGTTGAGAAGCGGTTTGAGACACGTCTTCTCGCTGTGGCTGCCGTCACTCCAGACAAATTAATTCCCCTCATGACAGACTCAAGAACTTTCAGACACAATATGAAGAGGTTACAAGAGTCTATAGCAGCTCTCTCTCTCCCCCTCTCCAAAAGAAAGTTGCTTAGATAGGATACCATGTATGGCCAAAAAAAACTCCACTAAGTGCTACACAGTCCAGGATCCCAGTTCATGGCCCATTTTCTGGTTGGGTAAGGAAGCTCCCTGGCACCTCTTCCTTAATTATTTTCCAAGTTACTCATTAATATCCTGTTTTGTTCCCTGTATCTTTGTAATATCACCATAAATTGCATAACACACAAGTAACGAAGCAAAATCAGAAATAAACCAGTAAGGAAGAGGTGAAAAGAATAAATAATAAACCAGTAAGGAAGAGGTGAAAAGAATAAAAAATAAACAAGTAAGGAAGAGGTGTTAGTGAGCTTCCTAACCACACAAGAATACCGCCCCATGTCTCCCTCTCGGACCAATAACAAAGAGGCAATGAAAGTCACCAGCCACTCACACTCCACTACAAAATCACCAAGTCAAGCATTGTGGGTGAAAGGAGTCTCCACCTGTGCACTGCCAGGGGTTAAGTGCTACCACAGCTTCACATTAAATACTGTTGACAGGTCCTGCAGTTTGTGGTTCTTACACACTTGCTCCACTCCCTTCTCTTGTAGGGTGTTGTAGGCTGGTTTGGAGGAGCGGGCTAGGAGGCAGAGAAAGTCCTCCAGGGCACTCTTAAGGCCAGGGTCCATGCCTCCCTCCCGAACCATCAAAAGTGTAGCTACAATCGTCTGTGGCCACTCGCTCTCCAACAGAAAGTCACTGAGCCAGGGGATGGTTGGCAAAAGGAGACTCAGCGTGTGCATTCCCAGGAACCACAGATCCATCAGGTTGCCCCAGTGATGCTCATACTTTGAAGACACCACCAGCGTGGAGTAGTCCTGGCTTTCCTCCACGTTGTGCGCGTCCCACAGAAAACGAACCGTCGACTGCACGAACCTGAAAATCGTGAAGTCCGTGCTCTTGACGTTTGGGTGCTGGTGGCGAAGGATCATCAGGCCGAGGATACACAGGTTCCCGCTGAGCTTGAGATGGCATACCTCGGGTGGAATATCCGGTACCTTGTTGAAGATAAATTTCAGGAGGGAGTAGTAGAACACGTTTGCCTTGACCCGGTCTGGCTCCTGCACCACTATGTTCATGAAGATGTTGCTGATGGTGCCCATGGCCTCACTGGCAGAGTATACCTTGTCCATGGAGATCTGGCAGTCCTCCTCCTTAGCCTGTGGACCAAACACCTCCTTGATGTTGTTCCAGTGGTGGGTGAAGTAGTCGTAGAGGAGGGTCTCGAGCTGGAGCTCAAGGAGGATGTTACGTGGGGTGTCCTCGGCCGTCAGATGGCAAAGACCCGGAAGAAGGAAGCGCAGGATGTCTGGAAGACGATCCTTACTCTCATCTCTGGACCACGACTTGGACTGGCATTTTTTCTTTGGCTTCAGGAATTTTTTATTGTGGTCAAAGTTGTGTTTACAGATCTTAATTATGAAGGGGATTGTCTGGTACACACCCTCCCTATTAGCTTCCGTCTCCTCTGCCAGCCAGGCACCCAATACACGAATAGTTGCACAGACAAACATGAGATTCTTTGGGTTTTCTAAGAAGGCATCATCTACTGAAGCATCCTGTAAAAAGGCAAGGACAGCATTGAAGGCACCTTTGAGAGCAGCATACAACTGCTGCTTCTGCTTCTGCTCAAAATCAACAGCACCATTGACTAGAAATATTATGGCAATCTCCAATATGGTGTAACATGCTGTGGTTGGCGAGGCGAGGGCCACGGCTTCCTCAAACGTCCGATCTTCCAGGCTCATGCGCACCTCGATGCATGACAGGTGTACCATCATGAGCAACAGTTGTCTGCCTTTGGTCTTCCTGGATGAGACTGCTTCAGACTCTATCTGCAGGACCCAAGGCACTCCCAGACTCTCCATGGCAGCACCTGCAAGCCTCAGTCCCTGGATCCTCTGCTCCTGTCCCAGTTTGCTCAATATTATGTCTGATAACCCAATATGCAAATTTTCCTTCCACTCTGGCTGCCCTACTTCCCCAGGGGGCCAGGGAAGGCTCTGCAACATGTACGTGAGGTGGTTGCACAGGACAAACTTACGCTCATCCTGGTTACTGGCAAACTCTTTGGCCATGTGGTTCATCAGTTTGGTAAAGGCTTCAGGTTCGTCCTCCCAAGTACGCGACCCCTCCTCCGAGACCACTGCCATGACCACCTCTATGGCATCATCACAATATATACTCTCTGTTGTGTACGCATCCACCAGGGACCCTATTGCTTCAAAGTCTATTACGGCCTTCCTTCCGCTCTTTTCGGACACCACGGTTTTCAGGCAACGGAAGGCATCTTTGATCAGCGTTAAGTCTGTTTCGTGCAGCTCTGAGTTGGCTATGATCTCGGTCAGCGTGGGGATCAGCTCGTGCAAGGCCGGGCTCCCCTGACACGAGGATATGAAGCAGGTGAGGACAGTGAGGGCGATGGATTTAAACATAGATGGGGGGCAACCCTCGGGCACATCGCGAGTCATTAACATACGGGCCAGGAAAGGCAAACCCACCGCGTCTAGCAGCGCCTTTTTCCCTCCCTCATCCAACTCCTCAGCCTTAATCAACTTAGTCACCATCAGAAGTGCCGCAAACTTCTCAGTGTCGCTCTTGGCCCGCCTCAGCATGACCACAGCCCTATCGAAGGGTCCGGCGAGAGTCAGCGGGGCGATGGGTCCGGTATCGGCGCGACTCTCGCTGGCCTCAGAGTCCATGTGGTCTGAGGTACTGTCAGCCGGGGGGCCCTCAGGGCTTGACGACCCATCCTCACCACAGCTGGCCATTGCGCCCCAAATCTACCAAACTTCTTCTACCAACAACTGAAAACAAATGAGCATCAACTGTAGGTTTACAGGCCTGGGCAGTGGGCAGTACTCCTATCTTATTTAACCCAACATGCAACACCGGCATACAGCCATCAGCAATACTGTTTTCCTGTTTTCTGTAAACTATGAGATTTATAGTTCTTTAAACAGTAGTTCACTGTACTGTACTCATAATGTACATATATCCTCATCACTACCATCACCACTGTCTCCAAAACCTTGCTCTCTCCTGAGAAGCAAAGACAAGTGATAATCTATTACAGAATCGCCTCATGACTATTTTCTCTCTCCACATTCCTCCAACTGCCTCAGACCCACCCCTCCACCTGCATGACTAAGAAAGCAAACACCAATAGTGTTGCATGGAAGAAAGGAGACAGAAGAAGATTTAGATGATGTGAAGGCTTCTTGAAAAAGCGTGGCTAGTATTTTAGTGGGGAAGTGGCCATCACAAAAGCATAAAGGCATGAAAGAGAAGGAAAGCACCCTTTCTCTGCACTCCCAGTGTACTGTTCTCCTCTTTTATTATATCCTCTATGGTCTTCTTCATCTGAATCAGCCATAAGCTTGTGTTTATGACATCTCATGGTTTTGCTATCCATGTGCAATGTACAAATACAACCACATCATCAGGCATGAAAGGACTGATCTTGCTGGTGAGTCTATTGCGTGTGTGGAAGAGTTTTGTTTGCGAGCTGTTGCCGCTCCTGATATTGGCTATCCCTCTGTGTTAAGGGGTCTATGTATGCAGCATGTGTTAGGAGTGTAATGCTGCATGGTAGTGAGACCTGGGTAGTAAAAGAAGAGTATATTCATTGTCTGAAACATACAGAAATGACAATGATTAGGTGGATGTGTAGTGCGTCCTTGAATGCAAGGCCTGGTGAGACTGGGATTGTGACTGAAGAGACGAAAGGAAGGATGGGACAGAAGTGTATTGGTGTTATGATGAGGAGGGGTAGACTGAGATGGTTTGGGAATGTTGAGAAGATGAAGACAACTGCGAGTGGAAAGTGAGGAGTGTGAAGGTCAGAGGAAGAGGGCTGTAAGAGGCAGGACGAAAAAAACCTTGGACGAGGTCATAGAGTGTGACCTCTGGAATAAGAGACTGAATAGGGAGGCTGCCAGAACCTGAGCAAAGTGGAGAGCTGCAATATGGTGACCAAGGCCAATGCATGCAAGCAGGTTGGAGAGTCTATAAACACTACAATATGATACCTGTACAAATGACACACGATATGATTACCATTAATACCTGTACAGTAGATTATCACTACTATTTTTATTCTTACAGGTAATACTTTTATCATTATTTTTATTATTATTATCAATCCATCCATCATCTACTCCAGTGCTGCCCCATGAGGAGCATAGAAGCCCAGGGCTAGGCAAGTTGGTCCTGACATTTAAGATGAGAGTGACCAGCCTCACTCATCCCTGAGAGGCATTACGTGAGCATTGAACCCCAACCACTCCTTAGATTTTAATTATTATCATTATTGTTATTCCTACTACTACTATTATAACTTCACCACTACCACTGCTACCATACTACTACTATCACTACTACTACTATTACTACTACTGCTATTACACCACCACCACTGCTACTACAACTACTACTAAATGTCCTGGGGCTGCCAGTGTAATAAGCTGCTGAGTCACCCCACAAGGGCAGAGGGAGAGTTGCGTTTACCTCATCAAATCAGGGATCAAGGACGTGTGTGATAAGGGATGGATTGTTGGAATTAACGATAACAACCACAACCACAAGGTAACGAGGAGGGGGGGGTTGTATCAGTTCCTGCTATCCTATTATTCAACTCACTATATATATAGTTTTTTTCTGTAATGTATCACCAGGCAGTGGATCCGCCCTGTTATATCAGCGCCACTACACAAAGGTACCCCTCTCCTGTGCCAACAAAGAGCTCTACTCCGGAAATGGATTATCTAGTCTATTACCATTTATGTGGGAAAACATTCAATCCCTTCATTAATAATAATAAAAAATAAATATAAAAAAGGAAAAAAATACTTAAATAATAATAAGATACAATAACAATAATAATAAATAGCTAACTATCCATCTATCTATAACCCGAAGCCCTAATCCCGCAAAATGGTGGCTAACTGCTCTCCTTAATACAATTTTTCATCACTTTCTTCCGAACTGTCTGACCAAAGCTGCATAAAATTATCAAGCACTAGACACACACACACACACACACACACACA
>JAGKTI010005577.1:33397-44308 GCA_018397915.1 Birgus latro | reverse complement strand
AGGCAATATTTTTGTGCGCCATTTTGAAAAAATTTTGAAAAGGAAATGTAGTGTGTAGCGTGTATGTAATTTGGTGTTGACAGTTAGAGAAACTTGTATTGGAGAGCATGCTGGTCTACTCTCTGTGTAACTGAGACACTGAAAAAGTTCAGCAAAGGGGGATGGTCAGGAACAAGTCCAGAGGGCTGATGAAACGGGAGCTCCAGCTCTCCCTGTCATCAGCTTTCCAACCTCCTTGGGAGTACTGCCCTCTTCACCTGATTTGCCACCCTAAAAATCATATTTTTCCTTTCTCCATGATTTAGATTATCAAGTAAAAGTCTCTGTGACTCAGACTTCGCCCTGTATACCTCTCTTCTAGCCCTGCGCTTGGCAGCCAAGTACTCCTCCCTGTTACCACCATTCTTCCATTCCTGGAAAAACCTTCTTTTCTCCTTATCTGCAGCTTCTACACCCTCATCCCACCACCAAGTTACTTTATGTCTTGGTGGGCCTCTTGTCCAAACCGCATATTGTATCGGTAACTCTCAAGGGGTTGTTCTTAAGGGCTCTATGCTCTTCATTAACGCCTCTATCTACAGCTTCCTGTTCAGCCACCACTCTCATCTCACTATAGAAGGCATCCCTTACTGATTGGTTTTCCAGCTTTTTTTTTTTTTCTCCTAGGTACATATGTCCTCTTTCTTATCACTCATTCCTTAAGCACCATGTCACAAACCAACAGTTTGTGCTGCTGCACACACTCCTCACTTCCTATAACTTTAACATCCCTCACTAATCTCCTATCAACCCTCCTGACCAGAAAATAATCTATCTGACTACTTATTCCCCCGGACTCGTACGTAATCAACCAGCTGATTCTTTTCCTAAAATGTGTGTTGTACACAATCATTTCCATAGCCTCCCGAAACTCGAGTATTCTTTCCCCTTCCACATTCCTCACACCATATGCACATCCTCCATGGACTCCTTCATAACCTTGAGCTGCTTCACACACACCCTTCAATTCATGAAAAATATTCTTGGTTTAGGTATGCCTGGTATATTTGGTAACCTAACTCCTGCATTAAATAAGAAATGCTATATGATTAAACATATAATACTCTTCAATACAGTATTTTGAAACTTCACTAATGCCAGTTAGACATCTTTTGTATTTTTTTTGTGTGGTAGTGGCGAAGAGAATTACCTCTTCCTGTCCTCTGCCGTAATGCCAACTAGGGGTACAGGGGTTGGGGATGGTGATAGAGTGGTCAGTGTTTCTGGAGGAAGGCCTATGGATGTCTGTGACACTGCAAATGGTGACGGGCTACTGGTGTTGATGCCGTTGCAACCAGCTAACTTGCTGGCAGTTTAGAATGCAGGAGAAATTCATTTTTTGTATTGTCTATCTATCTATCTATTGCCAGACGCCTCAATCCCGAACGGGGTGGCCACAAACAAATCGCCTCCATGTCACTCTGTCCCCTGCCATTTCACTACCATGCTCCCAACTCACACCCCCCTCCCAACTCACACCCCCCTCTCTCATATACCTCTCCACTCCATCCCTCCATCTCATCCTCGGCCTCCCCCTCCCTCTCGCCCCCTCCACCTCACTCACATACACTCTCCTCGTCAATCTTTCACTCTCCATCCTCTCCACATGTCCAAACCACCTTAACGTGTTTCTCCTAACGCTTCCCATCACGTCCTCAAGCACACCACAGTGCTCCTTCACTTCCTCATTTGTTAGTCTGTCTCTCCATGTGACTCCACATGCTCCTCTCATATTGTCATATGGATAATAGAGAAGTGCAATTAATGAGTTATTTTACCTAATTTATCATTTCATACAGACAGTGCACTTATGGGTATCAATAGCCCTTGAGTTACACAGTTCTGAGACACAGTTACCAGTTACACACTCAAAACTGTTTTCCCCAATCAAAGTACATGGTTCAAACAGAGACTGAGTCTGGTTTGGAAAAAGAAAAAGAAAAAATATCTCCCCTGACACTTCAGATTTGCCATGTGATGTCATGATGATCCTCAACCCATTAAAACATAGAATGTAAAAACTGTAAGTCAGTGAGTGACATAAGACAGATATAAAGTGACTTTGAGGGGTTTCCTGTCAGTGGAGAGAGCTGAAGGCCAACCCCAGCCTCAGCTCTGCCTCATATCCTCTCTCACCATTAAGATAGTCATCGTCTATCAAGGTAAGTAGGGTAAAACCGGGTAATTTTGCTGCAGAATAATTTCACTGTGAAGCCAACAATTCCAATTCAAAGGCCCATAGCTCCCAAACTACAGGTGTTCCTCCCCTAACGCAGTTTGTTGTAGTGTGATGTAGCTCTAACGCGGCACAATTTTGCAGAAGGAAATAAACATTCTAACCCGGGCACTGTTAGCGTAACTTGGTAATTTTAATCCTGAGTTGAACTGAGTCTCTCAAGGAGTTCATCTTTGACAGCGACCCTTCCCTTACAAGAGGTAATGACATGATTAAGCAGATTGTTGATGCTGTCAGCATCTACAGTCGTATGCATACGGCCTGAGTAAACCACTGTAAAAGGTTACTGATCACTCGTTACATTGCCAGACAAGCTGCGACAGCAGGATGAAGAAGCTATGGAGGACCTGGAAAGTGATGTTTGGAATGTTGCTAGTGAAATAGACTTTGATGGATTTTAGTATGTGTTCTCTCCCTTTACCTCATCTCCGGCGACGTGTTCTGATCATCTCGTCACATAAGGTACAGTACAAAAAATAAAAAAGTCCTGTATTGACCTAATGTATTTTTTATAACCATATTAATACTTTTTGGAGGTTTAAATTGGGGGGTATGAAAAACTTTGCGCCACAAGAGGGGGAAAAGTGGACTTTGGGCAGGGGTGCGGAAGGAAATAGGGGTTTTCAAGAGTCCCTCTAACGCGATATTTGCCTAACGCGAGGTCGGTGTGGAAGCAAATGCCCACGTTAGGGAAGGAACACCCATATTGCATGGATTTGGCTTCTGTCATGTAAAGTTTTGATCCATTGTGCAAAAAATAGCATTGGAGAAATGAAATTGTTTACTGAAAATATTCAGCATTTATTGATTATGGTGTCAGGCAATAGATAGATAGATAGATTGCATCAACAGAAACTGGAGAAAGAAAAAATCTATTTACCTATTATTTATACATTTCAGGTTAACAGTAGTCACATGGAGAGACAGACTGACAAATGAGATAGTGAAGGAGCATTGTGGTGTGCATGTGGATGTGATAGGAAGCATTAGGAGAAACTTATTAAGGTGGGCATGTGGAGAGGATGGAGAGTGTGAGACTGACGAGGAGAGTGTATGTGAGTGAGATGGAGAGAGGGAGAGGGAGGGAGATGCCGAGGATGAGATGGAGGGATGGAGTGGAGAGGTATATGAGAGAGGGGGGTGTGAGCTGGGAGCAGGGCAGTGAAATGGCGGGGGACAGAGCGACATGGAGGCGATTTGTTTGTGGCCATCCTGGATGGGATTAAGGCGTCTGGCAATAGATAGATAGATAGCTAAAAGTTGTTCTGAACTGTTTGCATTGTTCACACACACACACACACACACACACACACACACACACACACACACACCAAAACAGCACTGTGCCATGGGAGTCCCCCCAGCAAACTTACAAACCATGCAGCAGTCAGTGAAACGATGATGAATGCCATCGACGTAGAGTTCGCCCAGTACATGGCATAAACCTTAATGTATGGTAACCTAGGCTACCAAAACCTAGTTATAATCAGTTGTGTATGGTATGTTGTGTGGTATTATAGCAAAAATGATAAATATAACAATAATAATAACAACAGGTTTTGGCAAAATTAATTTTTCAGTTAGTGGCGTTGGCCAAAAAAATTCATCCATCCATCATCCAGTCCTATGCTGCCCCATGAGGAGCATAGGAGCCTGTGGCTAGGCAAGTTGGTCCTGACATTTAAGATGAGAGTGACCAGCCTCACTCATCCCCGAGCGGCATTACGTGAGCAATAACCCCAACCGTCCCATGGATATAAACCTTCACCAGCTCAGTTCGATTGGAGCGCTGTAATTACCTACTAAACAAAAGTAATAAAAAAATAACGAAAACTTTTCTAGGTATCTTAAGCAGAATGGCTGAATGTATAGATAAAGCACTAAAACTGTCAGTATTCCATGTGTGACAGTTTGTATTTGGCAAAAAAACACTGGTCACAGCGATATTTCCCCATTTTACCTTACCACAGTTTGTAGCTTTGTTTTCTTTCTAATGTCACTGTTTTATGTAGGGTATGTCATTACGAAGGATATCAGTAAGGAAGTTTGACCATTAGTGGAGGTCAGACGGGAGATGTGGGGAACTTATGTGTTGTACCATTGTAAACATATTGTAATAACCCAAAAATCACAGTTAGAATACTGGTACCCTCATACATGTTTTCCATGAGGCTATGGGTGGAGTACATTCACACTCATTTTCTTTGAGGCTGCAGGTGGAGTATGGTCCTATTTAATATTGATTGTGGCTGAAAATCTCTTTACAAGATAAACACACACATTCATATCTCTGTAGTCAAGGGTAAACCATGGGGGGTGGGGGGCACTTTACAGTTACTTTTAATAATTTTGCTATTCATACTTTTTAAATTTTATTTTATTTTTTATTATTATTTTTTTTTAACTGCAGATGGAGTAAGGCTGATGATGTACTAAATTAAATTAGTTCATGTCATTATTGTAACTAAGCATTTTGTTGTTCACAGGTAGGGGACACCCCCAAAGATCGAGCCCTGTTCAATGGTGCCCAGAAGTTGTTTGGAATGATGATTACTATTGGCCAGGCCATTGTGTACGTGATGACTGGGATGTATGGTGACCCCTCAGATCTTGGTGCTGGTGTCTGCCTCCTGATCATTATACAGCTCTTTGTAGCTGGTCTCATAGTCCTGCTTCTTGATGAACTGCTCCAGAAGGTACGTGCTGATGTTATTTCCTTGTTGTAGTAATATTAATCCCTGTTTTTTTTTTTTTTTTATAGCTAGACTTAGATCAATAATTTGTATACTGTTGAATTTGCAGATTTGTAGTCACCTTGTCTCTTCAGTAGGGATTCAGGTATGTGGGATAAAATGGTGAACTGTAACAGAGAGGCCAATTTTATATGTACCTGTATTTCCGTGATTCAGCATTAGTGATATGCAAGCAGTTTTCTGTCAAAGTTTTGGGAATGTTCAGACCCCATTGTATCCAATTATTATTTCATTGCTTTTGCTACTGCAGTAAAACTTCACTATAATGGACTAACTGGGGCCCAAGCCACTCCGATAAGAGCAAAATTCCGATAAAAATCAACATCCGGGCTTCCCCCTTCTAACCCGGACTTTTACCGATAGATCAGACAGTTAGTCCAGATCACACCAATGATTTTTAAACTGTTTTCACTACCATTGTAGTACTGTACTGTATTATACATTCATTACTGTAATGAAGTGGTATATATATATATTTTTTTAATAAGAGAACAGAGGAAGAAAAACAAATGAATTAAAAAAAAAATCCATACACCAGATTACTAGCATCCTCCATTCATATACTGTAATAATACTGTACTGTACACTGATAAACATGTCATTTACTTACCATATTGTGATGAACATAGCTGAAGTAGTCAGTCAGTTCAGACTGCATCTGGCTTTATCGGACTTTTTCTGAGATCGTTTCATTTTGTTTTTGAAGGCTCCTACGTGCTTGCTTGCGTCGGCCTTGGTCACCTAATGGCAGCTCTCCATGCTGTTCGATCTTTGGCAGCCTCCCTATTCAATCCCTTAACCCTGAGGTCACACTTAATGACCTCGTCCCATGTCTTTCTCGGTCTACCCCTCCCAACCCCTCCCCCAGTATTAACACTTCTCACCTTCCGCACCCAATTATCATCCCCCCTCCTCTCCACATGTCCAAACCACCTCAGCCTACCTCTCCTCATCACAGCACCAATCCACTCCAGTCCCATCCTACCTCTCTACTCTTCGATCGTAAACCCAGCCCCCCCCCAGGCCTTTCATGCAGGGACACACAATCATTGTCATTTCTGTACGTTTAAGCCAGCGAATATCCTCTTCCTTTACTGCCCAGGTCTCACTACTATACAGCATCACACTCCTAACACGTGCTGCATACAAAGACCCCTTAGCTCGTAAGGAGAGTCCTCTCGATGTCAGGAGAGGCAACAGCTCCCTGAACTTCTTCCAACCACTTCTCACCCTAGCAACAGAGCTAGCTCCAGCCCCACCTCCAGCACATAACATGTCTCCCAAATAACAAAACTCTTCCACACACTCAAGAGACTCACCAGCAAGTTCAATCCTTTCATGCCTAACAATCTCCACCTGCTCTCCCCGACACGCCGCACACATAAAATCAGCATTATCTCGCAGTCTACCTCTAATACCACTACATCTTTTGTGCACCCATTTATCACAAACACTGCACAGGATGGAATTACTTCTCACATCTTTGTGGCAAACTGCACTTGGCCAATCTCCCTCTCCTCTGATTGTACCGCCACCAGCCCTAGATATCATCACTTTTTTTTTTATCTGCATTTACCCTTAAGCCCTTGTGCCCCATACAATCTCTCCATTTCTTAATTCTTTCCTCTGCCTCCTTTTCATTCTCTGCAGTCAACACCAAATCATCAGCATACAACATCTCCCACAGGAGTCCATCTCTGAAGTCACATGAGAGGGCTCCAAGCACCATGATAAACAACAAGGGACTCAAAACTGACCCCTGATGCACACCAACATTCACAGAAAACTCATCATCATTCAAAACTCCAGTACCCATGTACATGACCATAACCACCCTAACCAGCCACTCTTCCAACCCTAGCTTTCCCATCGCCCACTTCACCACCTCTCTAGGGACTCCGTCAAAGGCCTTTTTCAGATCAACAAAAACAAAATACAATTCCCTTTTCTTTCCAATATATTTTTCCTGAAGCTGTTGAACAATGAATATGGCATCAGTGGTCTCCCTGCCTGGCATAAACCCAAACTGCATCTCATCAATATTCACTCTTTCTCTAATCATACCTTCTAGAACTCTCTCCATTACTTTCATTATCTGATCTAAGTGCTTTATACCTCTGTAATTTCCCCTTTCCAGGGCATCACCCCTTCCTTTGTACACATTTACAATTATGCTCTTCAGCCAGTCATCTGGGACAACACACTCATATATAATCATATATATCAGGCCAGTGACTAACCTCACCCCAGCATCTCCTGAGGCCTTCAACATTTCAGCAGTCAACCCAGACACACCTGCCGCCTTCCCCACCTGCATCCTCCCTATTGCCTCACTCATAGTAGCAGTGCCAATCAAAGGCCAAGGGCCAAACACTGAATCTGCTGGCTCCAAACCTTCCCTGTCCCAATCAAACTCCTCTTTCAACAACCGGTTATAATGCTTTCTCCATGCATCTTTAATATCCCCACTGTTCACCACTACCCTTCCATCTTCACACACTGCTCACCTACAATGTCCCGATTATCCCTCTTCACCTGATTTGCCACCCTAATAATCGTATTTTTCGTATCCCCATGATTTAGATTATCAAGTAAAAGTCTCTGTGACTCAGACTTCACCCTGTATACCTCTCCTACGCTTGGCAGCCAAGTGCTCCTCCCTGTTACCACCCTTCTTCCATTACTGGAAAAGCCATCTTTTCTCCTTAACTGCAGCTTCTACACCCTCATCCCACCACCAAGTTACTTTGTCTTGGTGGGCCTCTTGTCCAACTGCATATTGCATCGGTAACTCTCAAGAGGTTGTTCTTAAGGGCTCTATACTGTTCATTAACACCTCTGTCTACAGCTCCCTTTTCAGCCACCACTCTCCTCATCTCAGTATAAAAGGCATCCTTTACTGATTGGTTTCCCAGCTTCCATATTTTCCTCCTAGGTACATATGTTTTCCTTCTCATCACTTGTTCTTTAAGCATCATGTCACAGATCAACAGTTTGTGCTGCTGCACACACTCCTCGCTTCCTATAACTTTAGCATGCCTCAGTAACCTCCTATCAGCCCTCCTGACCAGAAAATAATCTATCTGACTGCTATTTCCCCTGACTCGCACATAATCAAACGACTCATTCTTTTTCTAAGATGTGTGTTGCACACAATCATGTCCATAGCCTCCCCAAACTCGAATATTCTTCCTCCTTCCGCATTCCTCACACCATATGCACATCCCCCATGGGCTCCTTCATAACCTTGAGCTGCTTCACCCACATGACCATTCAGATCCCCTCCCAGAACCACTACCTCATCATCACCCATACTACCTACTACATGTATTAAATCATCCCAAAATCTATCCTTCTCTGCATCATCCAATCCTGCCTGTGGAGCTTATGCCGAAATAATTACAATCATTTTCATACCGCTCAAAATTTTCACTACTAATATCCTATCACTTACTCTCATAACATTCATAACATATTCCACCCATTTCTCTGCAACCAACATACCCACACCCCCATATCCATCAGTTCCCCCCTGCCAAAACAACTTATAGTAGCAATCCTTCCCAACAATCTTTCTGGCTGATCCACCCCTGTACCGGACTTCCTGCAAACATGCCACATCCACCCACCTCCTACTGAATGCCTCAACGACTTCCCCCGCTCTTCCCCTCAAACTTCCCACATTCCACGAACCCACTCTAAACCCCCTGGGTGATTTACTGTCCTCAGGCTTGCTTTGATTCTTATATTTGTAAGTCATAGTCGGTAAGATAAAAGGGGGGGTAAACATTCCACAAGCCCCTCCCATTGCACAGTCCTATGTCCAGTCAATGGATCTGGGACCCCTAGCCCACCAGCTTACCAGTGGCTGTGGTAGTGGCCTCGGGGCACCCTGCCAGGACAGCTGCAGGGACACCCTCCAAGCGCGGCTTGGCACTGCAACTGCCCTGCCATTATACACCCACTGATAGGGCAGCCTCCTGGGGCGCTACTCCCAGGTTCGGGCCTCTCTCTATTGGGTGGAAGCGGCAGCCTGGGAACCGCAAAGCCCTGTACCCTCTAGCACAGGTTCAAGCCCCATCTCGCGAATTCCAGTCTATTGAAGTCCATTATATCGAGGTTTTATTGTTCGAGTACCATATATTAGTAATGCTTTTTCAGGATAAATGTAATAGTATATAGAGTACAGTGCCAGCTATCCCATACCCAGACAACCGGGATTATCAGACAAATGGGAACATTAACAAACTGGCAAGTATGTAAATGAAAATATAGTAGTGTGTGCCATTTTAAATGCCCAAGCCCTGCATAAGATAGTAATGTGTCACGTGAGAGTGTTTGAAGTCTGGCAGTGTGAAGGGAAGACATTTCCGGTCAAGGTTGTTTTCTTGTTAATCCCTTTCCCAGCCATCCTTCCCTCCCCTTCCCCTTCCTCTAATTCAGTCATCCTCCATCCCTCCACAAATCTCCAGTCTGCTTACCACAGCCAATCAATGAAAAAGCACTCTCACTGTTGTTTTCATGTCATAATAGTGATTTGTATACTCTGTGATTCCTGAAGTGCACACTAATCTTAAGCACATTGTCCTCACCTTGAAACAGAAGCTGCAGTAGACTTCAAAATGGTGATCATTGTAAGACTGATAATATAATGAAACATTAGGAAATTGCATAATTTTTTATATGTCCCACAGACCCAAGCTCTAGGAATTTTTTGTGAAAAGCAGCATGAATAAATCCATTTTGAAAAAAAAGGTATACTCTTCATCAGCCGAGAATGTGAGGTGCTGGTATGGTTTTATACCTTACGAACCCACTCTTTAACCCTTTAAGCGCGGGCACGTTGGATGCGGTCTTTGCGCGTCCCGTGGGGTTATATGCGCTCCGACTGACTTTTTAAAAATATTTGCCAAAAATCAGTTATTAGTCCTAGATTATTATAATTACACATGCATATGGCACATACCTTCAGCTTTCTCGTGGGATGTTTGTTGAGCCCTCGTCGACTACCATAGGACTTGTGGAAACTTCTGAAGTTGGGTAACGAAGTCTCCACTTTACACTTCCCGACATCCCGTAATATGATTACCACAGCCTGATATTATCACTAGAAACACTATTCAATGATTTTCAAGTAGTTTGGAATCCATACTCAAAAAAAGAAAAAAAAAACTGTGAAAGCAATGTAAATTACGAGCGCGTACGGGTTTCCCACCCATGCTTGTTCGCCGCTGGTATTCCATCATTTATTATTCATAAACACACTCACACTTTACATTCCTAGTACTTATTACACTTATATATATGTACAGTATTTATCAATAAGTTTCCTTCAGTAATAGTCGTTTATTTTCACTCCAGGCATTCACTTTATCATTCTGTAAACTGCGTAGAGAGCGAAGCTTTCACCTTCACTGTCATTACTCCAAGTACCAGTCATTATCCATCATTATCATCGATAATTCAGCTAGTTCACGTCCACAGCAGAGTCACTTAGTACTTTACCGCTTCCCACACAATGTTTAGTAGGGGTAGAGATCACAGGGCCCTTTATAATGAGCGCAGAAGCGGCAGAAATGGAGGGGCGCGAGTGCGACATGATTCCACCTTGAAGGACGACACTGAACTGAATGACATAGTGTATATGGGCAGCCAAGGGTTGACAGTGTCAGCTGCAAATTTATATGCTATGAAATAATTCTTAGGAAATCTAGGCAGTACGTAATAAATTAGGTAGTTCCAGGTGAATGTAAATATCAATCAGGCTTCTCCCTTCCTTTCTTATATATATTTATATTACGAGAATAGGTCATACGGCATATTTCAAGGGGAAATAAGCAGGGAAAATTAGCGAACGAGTGCACATGGGATGTTGCCAAGTGA
>JAGKTI010005577.1:0-32989 GCA_018397915.1 Birgus latro | reverse complement strand
TTATTTTGTATAAGAATAGGGCATAGGGCTCATTTCAATGGATGAAATCAGTGGAAAAACTGGGGAAGATTTGCGTAGCACTGCGCGGCTGAGCAGACGAGAGGAGAGGGTAATGGAGGGGAGGTAGGGAGGGGAGTCAACAGTGGGGGGAAATGGCTAAATTGTCAACAATGGATGGGAGTACTGATGACATTAGCAGCTCTGACTATTGTTGGACACTGGCAGTACTGATAGATGATACAACTCACCACTTGAAAGGCTGGGCAAATTCAAAACATCACAGAATCACAAAAGTCCCACCCCGCAGTATGATCCATTGCGCCCAAGCGTCGCGAAAGCGCCGACCCGCGGTTAAGGGGTTAACTACCCAAGAGCTTGTGGTATCTTGCAAGATCTGTTCAGAAAGTATCCTACCTTAAGCTTTAAAAAAAAAAAAACTAACCTGTTGAGCTAGGACACTAATACTCCCTCAAAGTATGCCCTTTCTGACTTGACACACGTAGCCCAGTGTTCTTTCCACTGTCTGAAACATTTTTCAAAGTCGGTTTTCTGTATCTGCAGGTGCTTCATCACATTTGTTATGATCACTTCTCGTCTCAAATCGGGAACCTTCAGCAGAGTTTTGAGCTTGGGGAATAACCAAAAGTTGCACAGAGCCATGTCTGATGAGTAGGGAGCCTCCCAGACCTGTGGGATGTTGTGCTTGGCTAAAAATTCCTGAAATAGTTGAGAGGAATGGGCAAGGACGTTGTCGTCGTGCAGCTTCCAGCTTGCCACATTGCAAAGGTCTGATCTCTTCTGCCAAACTACAGTACAGTATGTCACGAAGACGACAGAGAACATCAGCGTAGTAATGTTTGTTGACACACTGACTTTTCTGGCGTATATTCGTGATGCACAACATCACAATAGTTGAAAAAAAGCTGTCAACATGCATTTCACCTTGCTGCAGACCTGTCGTGCATTTTTTGGCCGAGGCGACCCTGCATGCTTCCACTGGGAGAGTTGTGCTTTGGTTTTCGGATTGTACCTATACACCCAAGTCTCATCTCCGGTGATAAGTCATGAGAAAGTCTGGATTGCCATTTTTGCACTCCAACATGTCTTGAGCAACATTCATCTGAGAGATGAGATCATGATGAATTCAATGATACACCTGCAGGGGATACTGAAAACTGACTTTGAAAAATCTGTCTATCTATCTATCTATTGCCAGACGCCTCAATCCCGTATGGGGTGGCCACAAACAAATCACCTCCATGTCACTCTGTCCCCCGCCATTTCACTACCCCGCTCCCAACTCATACCCCCCCTCTCTCATGTACCTCTACACTCCATCCCTCCATCTCAACCTCGGCCTCCCCCTTCCTCTCACTCCCTGCACCTCACTCACATACACTCTCCTCGTCAGTCTTCACTCTCCATCCTCTCCATGTGCCCAAACCACCTTAACGTGTTTCTCCTAACGCTTCCTGTCACGACCACAACCACACCACAATTGTCCTTCACTTCCTCATTTGTTAGTCTGTCTCTCCATGTGACTCCACATGGTCCTTTCAAATAACTCATTTCCACTGCTCTCACTCTTGACTTCTGTCCTTCCAACAGGGTCCAAGCTTCACTTCCATTTGATAGAGTTGGTATCACAATACTGTCATGTAACAACTTTTTCACGTCCATGCTCACCTCCCTGTTTCTTATCACTGCTTTCAATGAACCAGCAGCATTTGTTCCCTGCTGCACCCTTTCAAGCACTTCACCCTCCAGACTTCCATCCTTACTCATCACACTACCCAAGTACTTAAATGCACTCACGTTCTCCATATCCTTCCCATCCAATCTCACTGTACATTCACTGGCTTCACTTCTCTCGAAGACCATCACTTTACTCTTCCGTACATTCACCTTTAGATTCCATTTCTTACACACACACCCAAACTAATCTACCAGGCCTTGCAGCTTCCCTTCGTCTTCGCTCAACAACACCGTATCATCTGCAAGCAACAGTACAGGGAGTTTCCAAACACTGCCCCCTCTCACTAGGGCCGCTCCAACATCCACTGCCCTACCTTGTATCTCTTTTATAACCCCATCCATGTACAGATTGAACAACCATGGAGACATGACACATCCTTGTTTCAGTCCAACCTTCAAATGGAAAGATTCACTCAGCTTGCCATCCACACGCACTGCAACCTTAGCACCCTTATACATACTCTTCACTGCCTTCAGCAACTTCCCATCCACTCCATATATTCTTAATATATTCTTCATTTGCCACCATTTTTGTAAACTCATCTAATCAGGATTAGACTTCAGTGTATTAGAATGGTCATTATGGTTAATTTTTTGCCCATAATGTCAGCCTGTAAAAAAAAAAAGTAGGGTTTTTGCTTCATTTGCCTAGCCCCGGGCTCGTACGCTCCTCATGGGGAAATGTAGGATTGGATGATGGATGGATGGCTTCATTTGCCACTTAAAAATAAAGTATTAAATGTTAAAGTGTTCATGGTGAACATAATATAGTGTTAATGCTAGAGGGAGATGGTGATTTACCCAAAGAATGCAGTTTTTCCTTTCATGTACTCCTTTTGAAGGATAAGCAGTGTCTGTAGCAATAGTCCAGAGTAGACCTCATGAAAATTGCTGCATATAACCCAGTATTTACTTAACAGTGCATTTTGTAACTGGCCATCCACTGCAGTTTAGCATGGAGGATTTACAAGCAGATTTCAGTGTATACAGCTACAATAATTTTACTGAATCTGTTGTGATAGCTTCTTTAGGTACCAGTATTATAGTTCCTGCAGGGATGTCTCAATGCAGTGGGCGTGATAAAATTGTGCAACTTCACTGCGTTGTTTTACATTCCTTATTAACCTCCATATCCCCCAGATAGAAGATGGTGGACTGTAGGAGATGGACAGCATTTGTTTGCAGTCCACTATGTTATGTTCAGATGAGCCTGCGGTCACTAATTTTAAAAAGTGCATTTGCTTACATTGTTTATTTTTATTGAGAACAGGGGTACGGTTTGGGATCAGGCATTTCACTGTTCATTGCCACCAACATCTGTGAAACCATCGTATGGAAGGCTTTCTCCCCTGCCACAGTAAACACTGGTAGAGGCACAGAGTTTGAAGGAGCTGTCATTGCTCTTTTCCACCTCCTGGCTACTCGGCAAGACAAGGTGAGCACTATATCTACAGTTCTAGTGCATTCAGAACTGAAAAAAAAAATTTACCCTGCAGGCTAGCTGTTGCTGTATTTTAGGGATAGGTATTACAAAACAGAGAACTTGAGGCAGAATGATCTGGAAGCATGTAATTGAGTACTGAGTGAATGTTGTTGACTTGGAATATGGGGTTCTTCATAGTTACCCATGCCTCATCCCAAGCATTGGGGCTGGGCATAGTACATTTGAGGTTTCCTGTGACTAAAGCCAGCAAATTACTTAACAGCTTTGTGTGGAATGTTCTGGAAAATTAACTTGTGTGTGAACTAAGACAGGTTAATAGCATGAAAATATCAACGAAACTTCTAGCCACAATAGACGATTTTCCAGTCAAATTTTTTTTTAAGTAGGATATTTGTATAGGTAAAAATTACACTGAAAATTACTATGCCAACAATTTTTTCCAAAAATTTGTGCAGTTACACGAAAAATAATGGATAAAGTAGCTGAAAAATCATGTGACCAAAATGACCTCTGATTGGTCATGACATAACTACTCACATTCAGGCAGCACAATCGACTTTGTTCATGTGCAATCTGCATAGTGCTTATTTTTTACTTCCAAGAATGTCCATTGACAAGAGGAATAATCATTGATGTTTCATCCCAGTGTGTAAGAGCACAGACTAAAGCACTCCTGGGAAATTATTCCTTATTGTACCCGCAAATATGAATAAACGAAAACGGTGGTGGCTGGCTGCTCGTCAAAAGTTCTCAGTGCTTGAATGCAGTCTTTAGTGATGTGAAGATCATTTCAGTGGTAGTATTACTTTCAATTCTTTTCCTATGAATTGACTTTTTTTTAAAGTAGGAATGCTAAAGTGGTGTGTAGTGTGGCAAGAGTAGCATCAGAGAAAAAAGATCCTGCATGGTGAGAGCAGTGGAACAAAAGAGGATGAAGTGGCTAGAGTGGCTACAGGACAGGGGTTCAGTTGAAATAAGAACTGAATATACTGACAGCAGGAAGCATGTAAAGAGACTAGTGAAGAGGAAAAAGGAGGAGGTGAATGATGATGTAGGAAGAAAGGGGAATGCAAATGGCTCTGAAAATCGGAAGTTATTCTGGAAAGAGGTGCGGAAATGTAGAAGTGACAGCGGAGAGAAATGGGAAAGTGGGAAGGAAATAAGTGGTAGATTATTAACCCATGGGGATGAAGTAAGGACCAGATGGAAAGAATATTTTGACAGCCTGATGAATGAGAATTGAGAGAGCAGAGTGACTGTAAACATGATTGGTTTTGGAGGTGTGCAGAGAAGGAATACGGTCCCAGGTAACGTGACACTTGTGCTGGTGAAGAACACTGTGAAGCGGCTGAAAAATGGGAAAGCAGCTGGGGTTGATGAGGTGTATGCAGAGATGATTAAGTGTAGCGGAGAATGCAGAAAGAAGTGCTTGTTGGAGATATTTAAGAAGGCATGTATGTGCCAGCAGAGTGGAAAAGGCTGTGATAGTACCCTTGTACAAAATTAAAGGTGAGCGAAGCGAGTGCAAGAATTATCGTGGCATAAGTCTGTTGAGTGTTGTAGGGAAGGTGTATGGAAGAATTATTATAGAGAAAGTAAGAGAGATATCAGAAGTCCTATTGAGTGCTGAACAGGGTGGCTTTAGGAGTGGTAGAGGATGTGTGGATCAAATATTTGCAGTAAGACAGATAGTGGAGAAGGCTTGTGAAAAGGTCTATAAAGTGTTTATGGCATTTATAGATTTGGCAAAAGCATACAACAAAGTAGACAAAGAAGGATTGGGGAAGGTTTTGTGTATGTACGGTGTAGATGGTAAGCTGCTAGGTGCCGTCAAGATGTTTTATGACGGTATTGAGGGATGTGTAAGGGTAAATGAGTATTTAAGTGAATAGTTCACGATCAGTGTGGGCATGCAACAAGGTTGTGTGATGTCCCCGTGGTTGTTCAGTATATATGTGGATGAGGTGATGAGAGAAGTAAAACACAAGTAAGAAAGGGATGGCATTGATAATGAATGGTGATGGATGGAATATCTCAGGTTTGCTGTATGCTGATGATGCAGTGCTACTTGCAAATACTGGACAAGAATTTTTTAGACTAGTGCAGAGTTTTGTTGATGTCTGTGAGTGTCATGCCTTGAGAGTAAATGTAGGAAAGAGTAAAGTGATGGTAAACGAGAGAGAAGGTGACTTCCTTGTGATGTTAGTGAATGGAGAGAGACTTGAATTGGTGAAAGAGTTCAAATACCTGGGTACAGTTATAGAAAAGAGAGGAAATTGTGCAAAAGAAGTGGATAGTAGAGTGACACAAGAAAGGAAAGTAACTGGTCCTTTGAAGGCCTTGATAAGAAACAGAGGCTTGAGTGTTGCAGCTGTGCAAGGCTTACGTGAAGGAGTGTTAGTGCCAGCTTTAATGTACAGATGTGAGACTGTGGTGTGGCATGAAAATGAAATGTCAAGAGCAGTGGAGATGGGATTGCTGAGGAATGTAAGTGAAGGACAAAGAGTGGATAGGATACAAAATAATGTGATTCGTGAAAGGTGTGGAGTAAGGAAGTCTGTGGACACCAGAATTGTAGAGAGTGTACTGAGATGGTATGGTCATGTGGAGAGAATGGATAACAATAGAGTGGTGAAAAAGGCGTATCTGAGCGAATTTGAAGGAGGGAGGAGGCAAGGTAGGCCAAGGAGAAGGTAGAGGAATATGGCAGATGAGTTTGTGAGGAAGAGAGGTATGGAAGTCTGTGAGGCTAGGGGACTGACAAGAGATTGAGCTGGCTGGACGAATGTTGTAAGAAGGGCATGATCAGAGATTTGGCATCTGTTTATGGTGAGACAGTTTTCGGATTGACTCTGTCGGATACGTTTGTGAAGCTACAGAATGTGGTGAAAGTTTTGTGTGTATCCAGGATTCCAGGGGCTTGAATGATGAGTGAATGGAAGTGTGGCACATTGGATTGGGCAAATTGGACTGTGTGGACATAGCTGAACCTCACCTTGCCCTATGGTGGGAAAGGGGGTCCTGATGATGATAAAATTGTGGGTGCTGCGATATTTAACCAAGAAAAGAAGGGATGAACCCAAAAATTTAAGGATTTCCTGCACTATAGGCTTTCAAAAGTGATGTTCAGTATAACCTGTGTATTTCTGAAAATTATTTCCAAGAAATTTCTCTGCATCAGAAGTTAGGCTTATTGGCCTACGACTACCATACTTATAGTAGGATCACGGAATACTGGCCGGTCTGGGTGTGACCCGTCACCTTTACACTGTTGCCATACTTCCAACTGACCTCCCGTACAGCCAAGGCTATTTTTAGATGGCCTTGGTACAGTTTTCCATTTGCACCCTGCTCTCTATCTATCTCTCTCCTTCTCTCTCAGTGTGTGTGTGTGTGTGTGTGTGTGTGTGTGTGTGTGTGTGTGTGTGTGACCCTGACCTGCTCCAGCAGCACCGCACAAGCAACGCTGCCAGGTGTTGTACAGAGTTCTTTGTAATTACTAACAAAAAGTGTCTTTCATAAAAATCTTATAGCTTTTTTGTACAATTAAAACTTTACTGGGCTGTATCAAGGCCACCTAAAAATATTTTTAGATGGCCTTGGCTGTACGGGAGGTCAGTTGGAAGTATGGCAACAGTGTCAAGGTGACGGGTCACACCCAGACCGGCCAGTATTCCGTGGCAGCACTATAGTACCTTATTTGTATCCTAAAGGTACTTCCTATAACCTTCCAGTTCAGATCACTCATTGAAACTAAAAGTTAGATAACCAACCATGGAGAAAAAAATTTGTGTTTTAAGATGATTCACACACTTACAAAAATAGTTCAACACTACCACACATGCTCCATGTTTTTCAATTTTTTTCATGGTTTTGAATGTTATAAAGTGTCACCTCCCCTTTTTCCACTGTATTGGGTATGGTTAGGGTTCCTGGTTGGTATTCAGCACTCTTTTTTTTACTTCTAATACATCATTGTCTTTTCCTGTGTCATCATCACCATGTAATCTAGTGTTGCCCCATGAGGAGCGTAGGATCCTGGGGCTAGGCAAGTTGGTTGTGGCATTTAAGATGAGAGTTACCAGCCTCACTCATCCCTGATTGGCATTACGTGAGCAATAAACCCCAATTACTCCATGGATATAAACCTGCACAGGCTCAGTTCAATTGGATCACCTTAATTACCCACTTAACCACCAGGTGCCATAATTTGGTTACTGTATATGGTTACCACCCAGCATAGTAAATGGTTTCCTGGTTTACAGGAAATCATTTGTCTTGTCACTCAGTTTACGTAAGATAAGCAAGTTGATTTTGGTTTAGACCAGAGTTTGCTTTGAAGTTGTTGTATGCCAAAATCCTCTCTACAGCAACTGATTTTTTATTGTTCTTTCAGAAAACTAACAATGAAGAGGTCAGATGTTAAGCATGAGCATAACACCAAAATAAACTCAACGAATATTGTACACCATACATTAAACACTTTCCACCTATGAGGTACGAGCACAGCTTGGGAATGGTGTAAACAGTGGTAGCTATTACCTACTTCTAGTCGATTTCACTGCAATTTACTTGACTAACAGGTACCACCCATTTACACCATGGAAAAGTATTCCATCACGACATACTTGAAGAGGGTAGTTTGGATCAACGGTGGCCATATCTGTAAATATCTTGGCAACTATTATTACTCAGCTGGTAAAATCTTGTGTGATCAACCGGAGTGGTGTCTGCAGTATGAATCCTGATGTCATTGCCAATATGGCGGCAGCTTCTTTCCAGCCGCAAAGAGTTAAAGTTATCACATCTTGATGAGTGCAACTGATAAAATAAATTAAAAGCTACAAATACCATACACCTCTAGTACATGCAGAGTGCTCTTGTCGTGTTTCTTCATAACCGGAAACTTGCCTATTCCTTCTTACACCCATATCTCTCAGGTTGCATGCGTAAGACATTTAGTTGCAGTTAGTTAATACTGTAGATTATTGAAGGATAATCTATTTTTGAAAATATTATGCTACTTCTTTTAGTCATTATTTATGCCATACATAGTTTTCATCCCATCCAATCCTCATCTTGGGGGGGGGAGGGGGGAGTTCAGGATGATGATTGCACAGCTTTCAGTGTATATGTATTTCGTGATGATATTTTTGTCATGTTATTCCAGACTTCTACGCTCCTCTGTGGGGTGATATAGGATTGGATGATGATGATGATGATGATGATATTCCATTCATCTGTGAAATCTGTCAAAATAGTTTCCAGTTAAATATATCAGGACTTGTACCCATTCTTTCCATGCAAACTCCTAACCAGATACTGCTCTTTCCTAGTCCCATGTCATGTACATATTTTCTTCCCATTCATTATTACATATTCATGCTTTTCCTTGCCTTCAACTACATAGTGAGGTGTAGTTTTCTGAAGAGAGGTTAGTCAAACAGAACATTGTGTCATAGGAAAAATTTGAGTTGGGATGGATTCATAGTGGTATGCTTGTGGTGGCTACCTTTTAAAGGATGCAGGATCTTTGTACTCCCCTACCCCCCACCCGATTCCCCATTTAATTTATAAATTCTCCAGCATGCTTGCATGAGATGACCTTGGTCTCCTACCCCCCACCCAATTCCTCATTTAATTTATAAATTCTCCAGCATGCTTGCATAAGATGTCCTTGGTCAGCTGATGTCAGCTGCCTATGCCGCTGAGTCTGTAGCAGTCTCCTATTCAGTCTCTTTTCCCTGAGGACCTCGTCCTTAATGGGTCTGCCTTTTGCAATCCTTCCCTCATTGTTCACACTGATCATTCTGCACCCAGTTGCCATCTCTCTCTCTCTCTCTCTCTCTCTCTCTCTCTCTCTCTCTCTCTCTCTCTCTCTCTCTCTCTCTCTCTCTCTCTCTCTCTCTCTCTCTCTCTCTCATTGGATTTTAAATGTATCAAATACAAAACCCAGTTAATTGTTTTCATTACATTTCTTGAATTTGTATTAATCATAGAGTAATACTAAACTTCTCTCAACTTTCAGTATGGTTATTGAACTTTCAAGGTGGCATTTGAGAAAATATAAAATATTGTATGGTACAGGGAAAGGATAGAGTCAGTAACCATTTATCATATCCTGTTTTGCAGCTGATGTGAATGTGGTAGCATTAACTTTGTTATCTTAACAGGTGCGTGCCTTGCGTGAAGCGTTCTACCGCCAGAATCTGCCAAACCTCACTAACCTCCTAGCTACCGTCCTAATTTTTGGCATCGTCATCTATTTCCAGGTGGGTAGTTCCGACAAGGCTAACCATCTTGAGCTTTTACTGTACAGTTTCCACATGGTAATTTGTCAAGGGTTTGTTGGCATTTGTCTTATGGGTATGCAATGTTATTTGCCTAATGCAGACTTCAGTTTACAAAATAGTTGTGATGTCACAGTTCTTGTAACTACTGTATACAGTAGGCGCGGAAAGTATTGATGCTTTTTTGCTGACGTCATTCTTTTTCGCGTTAAGTGAAGTAGGGTCAATACTACCCTCCCCTGTGATGCGAAATGAGCTGACGCTTTTTCAACGGAGCTGGCAACCCTGCTTGATAGGTTTGGCACCACAGGAGCAGGCTCAGTAATGTTTGGGCAGCCATAGGAGGAGGATTGTCTCTGTGTGTGATGCACCACGAGGGCATGTTTTGACTCAAATAACACAGTTATTTGGTTACCTACCACATTCTCATCATGCCTAAAGTAACCACAAGCAAGGACAAACGTGTGGAAGTGATTACTTTATACAAAGCTGGCCACAAACTCCCATTTATTGCAAATCAGATGGTGTTAGACTGAGGACAGTGCAGAGACTGGTGAAGCGGTTCAAGGACAGTGGGGAGGCCATTCCTCCCACTCCACTTCCCAAGCCTGGGAGACCTCGTAAGACAACCTTCAGGACCCGTCAGCTGATCTCAAGGCAAGTTAGCAAGGATCCAAGGCTAACAGCATGGGATTTAAAAGAAAAGAACCCACAGTTGCTGGCAGATGTGTCTGTCAAAAGTGTGCAGCAGCTGTTGCATGATGATCTGGGCTACAGGAGTTTTTGTGCTCGTAAAAAACCACTGCTAACTGCACTTCAGAAGAAAAAGAGAGTAAATTTTTGTAAGAAATATCTTGCCTGGAGTGAGGAGCAATGGAAAACTGTGCTTTGGAGTGATGAGTCAACATTTACTGTCACTGGTACCCCTTCATCACGAGTGTACCGCAAACCAGGCAGTGACCCCCTGGATCCTAAGTACATTTCCAAGTTTGTTAAATACCCAGCCTCACTCATGGCTTGGGGCTGCTTTACATATTATGGTGTTGGTGAGTTGGTAATTCTACCTGCAAATGAAAAAGTGAACCAGAACAATTATTTGGAGCTATTATGTGATGTTTTAAGTGACCCTTTTGATAAAACCAAGGCAAGAGTATTTATGCAAGATTCTGCCCCTGCACATGTTGCAAAGTCAGTGAAACAGTGGCTAACAGACTGTGAGGTTCCCTTTATTCGAGATTGGCCCGGAAACAGCCCAGATATCAATCCCATTGAGAATTTATGGGCACACATGAAGCGGCACATCATCTTTGCCTAAACTTGAGGCTGCATTCAAGCAGCTATGGAGCAGTTTTAGTCCGTCTGTTCTGCAAAACTACGCCATCAGTCTCCCCAGATGCCTTAAGAAGATAATAAAGGTGAAGGGGAATGCCAGTAAATACTAAATTCAATGGTGAATGTTAGTTTATTTGTTTCTCCTTGCTAACCACAAGAATGTTTTCTTTTTTTAAGATGGCGTCAACAGTTTCCGCGCCTACTGTAGTTAAAAACATATTTCAGGTAGTATTGAATTCCCTAGGAGGAACTGAGTTTTTAAAGAAAAAAAAGACCAGATTATTGTTATTGTTCCACAAGGTGATTTGGCTATTGTTATTTCCAGAAAACAGGGATATCTCGAGCCCGGCCATAAATTTAAGGGCACAAACGAGAAATCTGTGTACTGCATTATTCCAAAAGTATGAGCTCCCCATCACAGACTGTTATTCTTTAGCTGTAAAGCTGTCTCATACTTCTGAAACTCACTAGGGGAATGCATAGGACTCTGCTTATTCCTATGCCAAAATACCAGTCTGTTATTGGTCTTGCACTAAAGAAAAAACAAGTTGAAAAACAGCAGAAATATGATGCATTTAGCATGATCACCTTACTCTTATTATTAAGAATATATGGAGTAGGTGGGAAGTCGTTGAATGCCATTAAGAGTGTTCATAAGGGTGCTAAGGCTGCAGTGCCTGTGGATATTGAACTGAGTGAATTTTTCTTTTTGAAGGTTGAATTGAAACAGGGATGTCAAGTCTCCATGGTTGTTCAGTCTGTATGTGGATGGGGTTATAAAAAAGATACAAGGTAGGGCAGTGGATGTTGGAGCAACCCTAATGAGAGAAGGCATTGTTTGGAAACTCCCTGTACTGTTCTTTGCAGATGATATTGTGTTGTTAAGTGAAGACGAAGGGGAGTTGCAAAGCTTGGTGGATGAGTTTGGGAGAGTGTGTAAGAAATGGAATCTAAAGGTGAATGTAGGGAATAGTAATGTTATGGTCTTCGAGAGAAATGAAGTTCGTGAATGTACAGTGAGGTTGGATGAGGTGGAAATGGAAATAGTGAGTGCATTTAAGTACTTGGGTATTGTGATGAGTAAGGATGGCAGTTTAGAGGAAGTGCTTGAAAAGGTACAACAAGGTTGCTGGTTCCTTGAAAGCAGTGTACTGTATTATTCCAAAGTATGAGCTCCCCACCAGAAACTGTTATTCTTTAGTTTTAAAGCTGTCTCATACCTTCTAAAACTCACAAGGTTAATGCATAGGACTCTGCTTATTCCTGTGCCAAAATACCAGTCTGTTATTGGTCTTGCACTAAAGAAAAAACAAGTTGAAAAACAGCAGAAATATGATGCATTTAGCATGATCACCTTACTCTTATTAAAAATATATGGAGTAGGTGGGAAGTCGTTGAATGCCATTAAGAGTGTTCATAAGGGTGCTAAGGCTGCAGTGCCTGTGGATATTGAACTGAGTGAATTTTTCTTTTTGAAGGTTGAATTGAAACAGGGATGTGTCAAGTCTCCATGGTTGTTCAGTCTGTATATGGATGGGGTTATAAAGAAAGATACAAGGTAGGGCAGTGGATGTTGGAGCAACTCTAATGAGAGAAGGCAGTGTTTGGAAACTCCCTGTACTGTTGTTTGCAGATGATACTGTGTTGTTAAGTGAAGACTAAGGGGAGTTGCAAGGCTTGGTAGATGAGTTTGGGAGAGTGTGTAAGAAATGGAATCTAAAGGTGAATGTAGGGAAGAGTAAAGTTATTGTCTTCGAGAGAAATGAAGTTCGTGAATGTACAGTGAGGTTGAATGAGGTGGAAATGGAAAATGTGAGTGCATTTAAGTACTTGGGTATTGTGATGAGTAAGGATGGCAGTTTAGAGGAAGTGCTTGAAAAGTACAACAAGGTTGCTGGTTCCTTGAAAGCAATGATAAGAAACAGGGAAGTAAGCATGGAAGTGAAAAAGCTACTACATGACAGTATTGTGATACCAACTCAAATGTATGGAAGTGAAGCTTGGACCTTGTTGGAGGAACAGAAGTCAAGAGTGAGGGCAATGGAAATGAGTTATTTGAGAGGACAATGTGGAGTCACATGGAGAGACAGACTGGCAAATGAGGAGGTGAAGAAGCATTGTGATTGGATGTGGATATGATAGGAAGCATTAGGAGAAACACATTGAGGTAGTTTGGCCATGTGGAGAGGATGGAGAGTGAGAGACTGACGAGGAATGTGTATGTGAGTAAGATGGAGGGAGGGGGAGGCCAAGGATGAGATGGAGGGATGGAGTGGAGAGGTATATGAGAGAGGGGGGTGGGAACTGGGAGCAAGGCAGTGAAATGGCAGGGGACAGGATGACATGGAGGTGATTTGTTTGTGGCCACCCCTTATGGGATTAAGGCTTAGGCAATAGGTAGATAGATAGCTTACCCTTTCAGAGCATCATTAGAATCTTTATTAGCTACCCTTCAGAAGACCAGTGATTTTTCGTAGATATTTAGGGAAAATCAGTGGGTTAGAGCGCTCTGCTCTGGCCGCAGGGTCGGAGGTTCGAGTCCACCCAAGGGTCATTGGTAGACATCAGGAAGGGCATCTGGTCATAAAGTGCTACACAGTCCAAACCTAAGTCCTCTGTCCAGGGGCAACGCCTTAGCCCTAAGGGGAAAACATGGCATAAAACTCAATTATTATTTATTATTTTATTGAGGGAAAATAGCAGTTAAGAGGTTGAGTTTTTTTTATGCATTCATCATCATCATCATCCAATCCAGTGTTGTCCCATGAGGAGTGTAGGAACCCAGGGCTAGGCAAGTTGGTCTTGACATTTAAGATGAGATTGACCAGCTTCACTCATCCCCGAGTGGCATTACGTGAGCAACAAACCTCAACCACCCTTTGGTTATAAACCTGCACCGGTGCAATCCGATTGGAGCACCTTAACTACCCGCAAACCACCAGGCGCCATAATTTGGTTACATGGTTACCACACAGCGTAATAGATGGTCTCCTTACCTCCAATAAGAAGTTTTGAGACTTATTAAGGAGAGAGATTTCTTTCTTTCAAAAAAGTACAAAAGTTTAATCTCCTTCAAAATAGGACCCTCCAACTTTAATGCACTTGTTGTAGTGCTCCAGCCACTTCTTGAAGGCCCCCTCGTAGTCCTCCAAAGTGATGGTGTCTAACACCCTTGTCACAGCCTCCTTCATCTCCTCAACGTCTTGAAAATGACTGCCCCTGAGGTTCTCCTTCAGCTTGGGGAATAACCAGAAGTCACAGGGGGCAAGGTCTGGACTGTAGGGAGGGTGAGGGACAGTCTGTCAAGTAGTTGGTCACCAGGATGGAATTGTGGACTGGTGCAGGTGACAATGACTCGATTTGATGAGCTCTGGCCTGTTGCGATGAAATCTCTTCCTGAACTCCCGCAAAACCTCCACATAGTATTCTTTGTTGACTGTCTGGCCAGAGGGAACCCAGTGGATGTAGATGATGCCCTTGCTGTCGAAGAAGGGGATCATCATGAGCTTTCCAGTGGACTTGCTCTGCCTGGCCCTCTTGGGTCTGAGGGAGTCAAAATGCTTCCAATGGGAACTCTGTCTTTTGGTCTCTGGATCATAACAGTAGATCCAGCTTCCGTCACATATCACCAGAGACCCAAGAGCACTCGGATTCGAGGTAATGAGCTCAACCATCTCCTTGCTGTCTCCAACATGTCTTTCCTTCAGTTCGTAACTGAGCACCATGGGAACAAACTTTGCACAGATTGTGTGCATGTTCAGATCTTCATGAAGAATTCTGTGTACAGTTGCCACACCACCTCCAAACTGTGTACTTATTGTCTGAAGAGATACACGACAGTCCTCATCCAGAAAATTGTGAATTTTCTCGACCAATTCTGGCGTTCTGACGTCCCTCTCCCTCCCGCACCTCTCATCGTCTCTCACCTCCTCTCTGCTGTCCTGGAACTTCTTGTGCCAGCGAAAAACAGATGCTCTGCTCATACAAGTTAATCCATAAGCAGTCTGGATCGCTTCTTAAGTTTCTGTAGCGTTTTTGCCCAGTGTAACACAAAACTTTATTTCATAGCGAGTTTCCAAATTGTCTTCACTTCCCAACTGCATTCTGCCAACTAGTCAGCTGTGACAAGCGGTGTATAGTAGGGTGTGTTTAAAGTGCTGTAACAGCCGTCTCTTTCAACTGGGAAAAACAAAATTTGGCATGTTAGCTTATTATATGTATAGTAATGATATATTAAAGTGACAATAATCTAGGATAGAAGTGCCTCTCCCAAAAGAGTCTCATAACGTCTGGAATGCACCTCATAGAAATTTTTTTGACAGTGGTTTTAATTAAGACTGCTGGTGATAAATTGGGAAACAGTGTTTCCAAACTCTAGTATTGCTGTCAGGAGGAATTAAGAGATTTGTGTTAGTGCAGAATTTTATGTATTATCAGGCCAATGCATATAATTTCCTAATAACCCACCAGAGATTAATAACTGAAGTATTTCATGATGAACTGTTGTCATCTCAGCTTTATATGTACATATAAACAGTTTATGTATGTGTATACAATATGCATATATATACAGTCATCATCATCATCCAATCCTACGTTGCCCCACAAGGATCGTAGGAGCCTGGGGCTAGGCAAGTTGGTCCTGACATTTAAGATGAGAGTGACCAGCCTCACTCATCCCTGAGTGGCATTACATGAGCAGTAAACCTCAACCATCCCTTGGATACAAACCTTCACCAGCCTAGTCCGATTAGAACGCCTTAATTACCCACTAAACCACCAGGTGCCATAATTTGGTTATATGGTTACCACCCAGCATAGTAAATGATTTCCTGTACACCAGGAAACCATTTGGCTTGTCACTCAGTGTAGAGTCACCCACAGGCAGAAGGAACAGGAAAGAATGAAGGACAGAAGAGGAAGTGTAAAGTCACATGTAGGCAGAAAGACGAGGAAAGAATGAAGGAGAGAAAGACAGAAGAGGATGGATGGAAAGAAGGATGGAGGAGAGGAGATGGCAAGCACCTGAGAGCAGCAGTACATCGAGTGAGTGGATGGTGAGCACCCCTACCAACCAGTGAACATAATGCCAACAGCATATGGTGTTCCCTGGCAGTCACCCATCCAAGTATTAACCAGACCCAACGTTGCTTAACTTCGCTGATCGGACAAGAAGCTAATCTCTTTTGATTATCCGGATGTCCATTATCCAGATACTGTGATCTGCCTGTTCGAAACCATTATTCTTACGTTTTTCCATTTTACCCTGACAAAATGCTCGCATCCAGGTGGAAATAATGGCCAAGTGAACATTTTTGCCAGGGTGCCCCCCCCCCCCCCCCTCTCTCTTTCATTTTTCTCTCTCTCTTTCTCCTTCTCTCTCTCTCTCTCTATCTCTCTCTCTCTCTCTCTCTCTCTCTCTCTCTCTCTGCAGTGGTATGGTGATTGCATGTCTGTCTCTCTCTCTCTATGGCCCTGCAGTGGTATGGTGATTGCATGTCTGTGGTTGATGGGTCTGCTTGACCAAGGTGATTGATTGGTTGTGGTTTATAGATCTGCTTGACCAGATAGTGTAAAACACCAGGAATACATGTTGCACAATGTCCTGTTATGGCCTTTTACAATGGCTTTCATAGAGTATGTATGAAGGGGGGCCAGTGGAGAAGTCCATTATCCAGAGATCCACGATCCAGACATGCCTGTGGCTCTCTTATGTCGGATAATCGAGGGATTACTGTATGGATAGATAAAGAGGGATACACACACAGTAATCTCTCGATTATCCGACGTAATAGAGCCAAAGACATGTCCAGGTAATGGCTCTGTCTGGATAATGGACTTCTTCCCTGGCCCCCATTCGTACATAACCTAACTCTGAAAGCCAGAGTAAAAGACCATCACATTACATCGTACAACACATGTTGCTGTTGTTTAACACAGCTCTGTCTGGTCAAGCACACCTGTAAACCACAGCCAAGCAATTACAGTACCGTGGTAAGGCAGACTCATCATCCACAGACATGCAATCACCACTGCAGGACCATACCCTGCAGTGTCATGAAAAAAAAAGCTATGCAAGAAAAATGCAGTTGGCACACAGAACGTAATGGAAAAATAGAATATAATCATGGTACAGTACAGTAAGCTAGAATAAAATCAAGATGAACACTCACTATTCCTCACTTGCCATCGTGACAAATAACCAGTGCTGGGTAGGTGCGCAAGTACTTGTGCAAAGCGCAATTGTGCACAGCGCAATTGTGCACCCTTGCACTTCGGCGAACATCGTTTGCGCATTGCACACTGCACGAGACCATGCGCAATATTGCGCTTTTGCACATGAGAAGGCAGGTGCATAAGCACAAGTTTAGTTGCGCTTGCATAAATGAATTTGCGCTTGCGCACTTGTCTTATGGATTGCGCACTGCCCAGTCCACAGGACATGTGGTCTTGGGAGCTGCCCGCATGGCTGGACAAGGGATGCAGGAGGCTCGGGTGGGTCGCGAGGGCTGGATTGTTGAGGGGAGGCAGGAGGGTAGTAGCATTTCTTAAAATGCTTCGAGATAATGCATTTTAATGTTTTTTAAGTTATTTTTATTAATAAAAAATAATCAATTAAAAATACATTATTTACCGTATTAAGAGTAGCATATGCACTTCCTTACAAAAATCATTAAAACATATTTAAATATCCACAGCCTAGTAATTTATTAGGCTGCGGATATTTGATTTAAATAAGTTTTAATTATTTGCAAGGAATTGCAGATGCTGTTGTATATCTATATTAAATTATTAAATAAAACATCTTGAGAAAATGCAGATAAAAGTAAAACTGGCAACATCACAGCCTTTGTTTCCCTCTCCCTCTCCGCTTCACTCACTCGTCTATATGAAGTTACGAGTTAACAACGCATTGCTCCTCCGGTCCTGCCACCTTATTTACTCAGTGTGAAGTAATCTGTCAGTAATGGATGCCCCCAGTACCAGGAGTACCGGCTGTACTGCCCAGTCTTGCCAGCCAGATGCAGAGTGTGAAATTCAAATGACCGAGAGAGTGGAAATAGTTATTTGAGAGGAGAGTGTCGAGACTCGAGACAGACTGACAGATGAAGTGAAGGATCATTGTGGTGGGGATGTGGATGTGATAGGAAGCATTAGGAAAAACATTAAGGTGTTTTGGCCATATGGAGAGGATGGAGAGTAATGAGGAGAGTGTATGTGAGTGAGAGGGAGGGGGAGGACAAGGATGAGATAGAGGGATGGAGTGGAGAGGTATATAAGAGAGGGGGGTTTGAGCTGGGAGCAGGGTAGTGAAATGGCGGGGGACAGGGTGACAGAGGTGATTTGTTGTGGCCAATGGCCACCCCTTATGGGAGTAAGGCATCTGGCAATACATAGAATAATAATAAATAAAAGTAAGTATGCTAATTTATTTAAATATCTCAATATTTTACAGTAATTCCCACAAATATATGCAAATGGTTTGCACTAGCGCTTTGAAACATTGCTCAAGCTAAATATTTGATTGTGCACTTGTGCTAGTTGCAGATATTGGAAAATAATAATAATAATAATAAATAAAAGGAAGTTAGTATGCTAATTTAGGTAAATATCTCAATATTTTACAGTAATTCCCACGAATATATGCAAATGGTTTGCGCTTGCAAAGTCAGTGGGGGTGTGAAAGATAAAAATGTTAGATTACTAGTGGAGAAGGGAGAAAAAGTAAACAGATGGAGAGAACACTTTAATGAACTGTTCAACATAGAGAATGAAAGTAATGCAAGTATAAGTGGCTGGGGAATGGTGGGGAGAAGGAGGGTTGTAGAAGAGAGGAAGAAATTAGTGAGATGGAAGTGGTGGAAGTAATGAAGAAAGTTAAAATGGGGAAAGCTCCAGGAATTGATGGAGTGTGTGGTGAAATGCTGAAGCATGGGGGAGAGATAGTAATAGAATGGATGTGGAAGGTGTGCAGATTGGCGTGGGAGGAGGGTAGAGTCCCAGAGGATTGGAAGTCAGGTATAATTATTTCTCTGTACAGTGGGGCCCCTTGGATAGCGACCTTATTAGTCCGCCAAAATGGCCGCTATCCATGAAATTGCTACCCGAGGGGCAAACTTCTTACCTAAAAAAATTAATACAGTCCTGGACTCCTTCAGCTTTACCCCTAATTTCCTCCATTACCCATCAGTATCACATCATATTTCTTCAGTACTGTAATAAGATAAATGTATACTACATATTCAAAAAATTATCTTTATCTTTTCCTCCATGCAGTATTGTTTCTTTAGCTTGCCACGCATGTATTCTCTGGCCTTTTCGATCACTTTTACATTACCAGCACTTCCTGTTTTTTCCCTGAGCCACCACCACCACTTGGGCTAGCCCCCGAAGTTGAAGCCATGATATTAGAACACTCAGTAGCCAGACAATAAATGGAAGGTCACAAAAAAACATTAACAATGGCGAGACTGTGACAAGTTTAATGAATGCGCGGTGCGTGGATAAACAAACAATCGTCGTCGTCGTCTTGGGGTAACTGCGGGGAGGTTCACCTTCCACCCGTCACTATTACCTAGATACCGGCATTCCCCCAAGAGAAAAGTAGAGGTAAAGGAAAAATTTAAAACTGTAAAATTTTGGTAGGAGAGAGATAGTTGAAGATTAGTTATAAGAAAAGCATAAGATACGTACTTTCACTCCACATGGGTCAGTGAACAGAATGACGATAGACTCGCACTCACTAACAGTGTTACCAGCTCGCTACGTGGTAAATGTCTAGCGGATTTTCGCTAACCGTGCAGCATTAATTGCTCTGAGATAGTTTCATTCCTGTTGCTATCCATGGATTCGCTACCCAAAAAATCGCTATCTGAGGGGCTCCACTGTACAGAGGAAATGGGGGAAAAGCAGTGTGTGGTAATCATAGGGGCATTTGCCTTCTCAGTGTAATAGGAAAAGTATATGGTAGGATACTTATTGACAGAGTTAGGGAAATAACAGAGGAATTAGTTGGAGAAGAACAGGGAGGTTTTAGGAAGGGAAGAGGTTGTGCAGACCAGATATTCATTCTTAGATGCTTAGTGGAAAAGTTTCTAGAGAAGGGAAAGAAGTTGTATGCAGCCTTCATGGATCTGGAGAAAGCATATGACAGGGTGGATAGACAAGGATTGTGGAAAGTATTAAGAATATATGGAGTGGATGGGAAGTTGTTGAAGGCAGTGGAGAGTATGTATGAGGGTGCTAAGGCTGCAGTGCGTGTGGATGGCAAACTGAGTGAATCTTTCCATTTGAAGGTTGGATTAAAACAAGAATGTGTCATGTCTCCATGGTTGTTCAGTCTGTACATGGATGGGGTTATAAAAGAGATAAAAGGTCGGGCAGTGGATGTTGGAGCAGCCCAAGTGAGAGAGGGCAGTGTTTGGAAACTCCCTGTACTGTTGTTTGCAGATGATACTGTGTTGTTGAGCGAAGATGAAGGGGAGCTGCAAGGCTTGGTAGATGAGTTTGAGAGTGTGTGTAAGAAACGGAATCTAATGGTGAATGTAGGGAAGAGTAAGGATGGTCTTCGAGAGATGTGAAGTCAGTGAATGTACAGTGAGATTGGATGTGGAGGATATGGAGAATGTGAGTGCATTTAAGTAATTGGGTAGTGTGATGCGTAAGGATGGAAGTCTGGAGGGTGAAGTGCTTGAAAGGGTGCAGCAGGGAAGGAAGGTTGCTGGTTCTTTGAAAGCAGTGATAAGAAACAGGGAGGTGAGCATGGACATGAAAAAGTTGTTACATGACAGTTTTGTGATACCAACTGTAACATATGGAAGTGAAGCTTGGACCCTGTTGGAAGGACAGAAGTCAAGAGTGAGAGCAGTGGAAATTAGTTATTTGAGAGGGGCATGTGGAGTCACATGGAGAGACAGACTAACAAATGAGGAAGTGAAGGAGCATTGTGGTGCGGTTGTGGACATGATAGGAAGCGTTAGGAGAAACACGTTAAGGTGGTTTGGGCATGTGGAGAGGATGGAAAGTGAAAGACTGACTAGGAGAGTGTATGTGAGTGAGGTGGAGGGGGTGAGAGGGAGGGTAGGCCGAGGATGAGATGGAGGGATGGAGTGGAGAGGTACATGAGAGAGGGGGTGTGAGAGTTGGGAGCGGGGTAGTGAAATGGCGGGGGACAGAGTGACATGGAGGCGATTTGTTTGTGGCCACCCCGTGCGGGATTGAGGCATCTGGCAATAGATAGATAGTTTGCACTTGTGCTTTGCAACATTGCGCAAGCTAAATATTAGTCAGATTGCGCACTTTGTGCTTGCGCTAGGTAGTGAACTGTGGATTGCGCATTGCGCCTGCTCAAGGTCCTTTTTCGTTTGCACTGCCCACCACTGCAAATAACCGGCTAGCTCCTTGACTCTTACTGTTGTGCTGTGGCTGGTGAGGCTGTTGCACTGCACAGTACGTCCCACATAGTCAAGTAGCATACATGAAGAGCATGCAGTAGTTAAAGTCAGAGTCACGGAGGATATCCGGCAGTTGGTTCAGGGAAGCTGCTGTGGTACATGGTGATGGACTGCCTACTTCATATGACTGAATATAGCCGCAAACTCACCTCGAAGGAGGAGACAGTGGCTGACGACATCTGAGGTTGAGGTTCTGTCATTGAATGTGTGGTTTGGTGCTTTGATGGTGGCAGAGAAGAGATGGACTGGGCGGGGGTCAGAGGCCTGAAAAAGGAGTCAATCTTGGACTGGCAATAGGAACAACGATTCGGGCATCGGATGATACTCTGCTGCACAGAACGCAGATCCTCCACAAGGCGAAGAGGTACCCTCTCTCTATCACAGTCTGGGTGCTCGGCATACACGAGCACCTGCTTGAGGTGTGCACCTGAATGTGCTCAGGTGGAGGATGGCTGGAGTACTGCAGTTCTTCTCGTCATCCTCGTCACTCTCTTGTGGCCGGTCAGCAGCAGCAGAAGTGGCGATGTCGATGTCTGACATAACCTGAAACCCGGGATCGCCTTCGTCGTCTTACCACTCCTGGATGTCATCGACATCTCAGCCTCGCCTTCATTACTAAGGCGAAGGTGGAAGTCATCCATGTCAAAGCCCAGAAAGTTCTGCTCTCGTATTCCTGAAGGAGACAAGACCAACCACTTTCAAGGGTTTTCAAGGAGACTTCCTTCCATGCACTAGCCCAGTTGTACACAGCAGACTTGATGTTGTAGCACCACAGGTTTTCCAGTGTCCTCTGCCCTCGTGTGTCCAGCTCCCGACTCTGCTCGTCCTCGTCCTCTAGAACAACCATCACCTCATCGAGGAACCTCTGTTGGTACAGCTCCTTCTTGGAGGGATGCATGGGGGTATTGTCCAGGAGAAGAAGAGCCTTTACCTGATCATGAGAGTTTTCAGGTTCCTTCATTTGATAACAGATGACCTCCTTGACAAAATGCCAGAACCAATCTGTGACGATCTTGGAGGCAAACCAAGCCTTCACAGAATGGTACGACAACAGGAAGGATATCCTTTAGCCCACGAAGGCAGTGGGGCTGTTTTGCACGACCAACAATAACGGGTTTCAGCTGATGCATCTCATTAGCATTAGCACAGCACAAAACAGATACCCGTTGCTTAGACAACTTGTGGCCAGGCACATGTTTCTCCTACTCTTCTACCAGCGTTTGCAGACACTGAGCTGTAGAAGAAGCCAGTTTCATCAGCATTATAGATTTTACCAAGAGCGAGGCCCTCATTATCAATCAAGCCTAACAAATTCTGGCAAAATTCCTCCACTCCCTCCTCATTAGTGTCCAAAGCTTTGCCATGGGTCTTGCGATTGGCAAGGCCATGTCGAAGCTTGAACCTGAACAACCAACCTTAAGATGCCTTGAAGTCTGGGACGTTGTGAAGGTGGGCGAACCTCTCGGCAGCGGCCTTCAACTCGGTGCCTCACAATTGCACGCCTTCAGCCCGTTGCTGACAGTACCAGATCATTGTTGTTAGTGTGTGTGCACACGCACACATCTAAGTCACGAGTGATGACGTCATCGGAGGGTTCCTGTGGTTTGCTACTGGGAGCCTTGCCAGTTCACGTCGTGAAGCCGGTGAGCGTGGTTGTCTAGTTCCAACACTGGTAGAGCGTGGTTCGAGAATGGCGTCGTGTTCGACCAAGTGGCCTCCAAAACTGGAAAATGATTCCACATATGAGAGCTGGAAAAAGGATATTGGCATTTGGTGCGAACTGACGGACCTAGTGGCAGAAAAACAAGCGTTAGCTATACATCTGTCATTGTCTGGGAGAGCGAGGGTGGCGTCTTCGCAGATTGAAACAGATGTTCTGAAGCAGAAGGATGGTGTTCAGACCCTGCTGAAAAAATTAGACGGTTTGTTTCTCGTGGACAAAGGACGTCGACAGTTTGCAGCGTTTTTTGAGCTGTATAACTTCAGAAGAGCCAGTGATATGAACATTCGGGAGTTCGTGACAGAATTTGAGCATGTTTACTTTAAATTTACCAAGCAGGGCATGGAACTGCCAAATTCTGTGATGGCTTTTATGCTCTTAGCTGCATGCAAACTTTCAGACAGTGAACGACAACTAGTGATGTCCGCGATAACTGAGGTGACATACGAAAATATGAAATCTGCCCTGAATCGTATTTTTGCTGGTGAAATTGGCAGGCAGAACGAGGCACCGGTGTCTGCCAGGGAGGTGAAAGACGAACCAGTATTTTGGAGTGACGAAGTTGAGGGTGACGAAACGCTTTTTGCTAGAGGTACTCGACGAGGACAGAGAATGTTGCGGGGTGGTGCAAAACGTGATCGACGTCGGGGTAGTGGCCGATTTTCAACTGTATCTGCTAGAATTCCCCAACGCTCATCCACCGGCACGAGGCAGAACCCACTTGGGCCTGACGGAAAGGTATCGAAGTGTTTCGTATGTGATTCTAGATTTCATTGGGCACGTGACTGTCCTGATGCATACGAAAACGACTGCAGCCGAGAAGAGAATTCTGAAACAGTGCATCTGTCGATGTTTATGGGCTATGCTGATGATGCCGCTAGTAGAGGTAAGTCACAGACTCTAGTAGAAGAATCTAAGGGATGTGCTCTTTTAGACACAGGGTGTTCTGCAACTGTATGTGGAGTTGAATGGATCAACTGCTATCTAAGTGAGCTCACTGATTATGAACGTGATGCTGTAAGAGAAGAAGCGTCATCCTCAATGTCTACCTTTGCTGATGGTGTCACAGTTTCTTCCCTCAAACGTGTTACTCTGCCCTGCTACGTTGGAAACATGCGTGCTACCATCGTGACTGATGTTGTGGACTGCAATATTCCCTTGCTGTTGAGTAGACGTTCCATGAAAAAAGCAAAAATGGTGATTAACCTTGGAACTGACCAGGTCAAAATTTGTGGAACTATCATTGATTTAAAGTCCTCATCTTCAGGCCATTACTTACTTCCAATTTCCTTATGACTAGATCGTAAATTTTGTGAAACAATCATGTTGGCAACTCGTGGGGGTGACGTAGAAAAAACCGCTTTGAAGCTTCACAGGCAATTTGGACACCCTACATCGGCAAAACTAATTAAACTGATCACAGATGCGGGAATTAAAAGTTCAAAACTGGAACAGGCTGTCAAGGCTGTATCTGATGCTTGTACAGTCTGTTGCAGATTTAAGAAAGCCAAGCCCCGACCCGTAGTCAGTTTGCCCATGGCGTCTAAGTTTAATGAAGCCATAGCAATGGATTTAAAAGCTTGGGGAAAGCATTATTTCTTAGTCCTTGTTGATTTGGCGACCAGGTATTGTAATGCGATAGTAATCGCAGATAAGTGTGCGCCCACCATTATCAAAGGAATATTTCGGAGTTGGATTGTTGTGTTTGGCACACCTAGAAAAATTCTTACAGACAATGGCTGTGAATTCAATAATGCGGAAATGCGAGCATTGGGAGAGGCCTTCAATATCAAGATCAGAGGGACTCTGATGGCAGCATTGATTGGATAGATTTGGAGAAGGATCTTAGCGAATGGGAAGTGGTTGATGATGACACAGAAATGCTTGTTCTTTTCAACTCTGAAGCCGTATTATGTGCTAAGGAAAATGAAATTACAAATTGGCAGAATAATGATGTGTATGAGGAAGTAGATGATGTTGGGCAAGGTGCCATAACGGTTCGATGGGTTGTGACAGAAAAACTGAAAAATGGAAAGCCTATTGTTAAGGCCCGCTTAGTCGCCAGAGGATTTGAGGAAGACACAGTGGATCTCCGAAAAGACTCGCCTACTTGTTCAAAGGAAGCAGTGTGTTTGGCACTTTCTTTGGCCTCCACCAACCAGTGGGATTGCCACACTATGGACGTGAAAGCTGCCTACTTGCAAGATAACGACATTGAGAGAGTTGTTCATTTACGTCCTCCGCCTGAATATGCAAATGGTAAGTTATGGAGACTAAAGAAAACTGTTTACGGCCTTTGTGATGCTGCTAGGCATTGGTATCTGCGCGTAAAAGATCAGTTGTTGAGTCTCGGAGCTAAAGTATCATCACTGGATTCAGCGCTGTTCTCTGGGAGCAATGGTGGCAAAGTCGAAGGCATTGTATGCATCTACGTCGACGACTTCCTTTGGGCTGGTACACATGAGTTTGAACAGCAAGTGATAAATCGGTTGAGTCAGATATTCCTCATTGGCAGTTCAGAATCAAAAGCCTTCAAATACGTTGGTCTCAATGTCATCTCCAACATCGATGGCAGCATAACGCTCGACCAATTCCAGTATGCTTCATCCTTGAAACCAGTCACGCTGAGTAAACATCGTGCAGCAGTAAAATCAGGGGAGCTGTCTGAGTCTGAGAAAAAGGAGTACCGAGCATTAATTGGACAACTCGGTTGGATTGCCACCTACACTCGGCCAGATATTGCCTTTGATGTGTGTGAGTTGAGCGTGAATAGCAACCGAGCTACTGTAGCAGATTTGCTTAGACTCAATAAGGTGATCTCAAGGGTAAAGACTGACAACATGAAGCTATACATTCCAAGAATGGGGCCGATTGAGGACTGTCATATAGAGTGCTTTTCGGATGCCTCATTTGCCAACCTTGTAGGCAATGGATCTCAGGGAAGTTTTGTGATCTTCCTACGAGATGCTAGTGAGGCAAGATGTCCTATATTTTGGCAGACAAGGAAGATCAGGAGGGTCGTCAAATCTACCTTATCTGCTGAGGCGTTGGCGCTGCTTGAATGTGCTGAAACTGCTGTATATCTCTCCAATATATTGCGTGAGGTTTCTGGATGTGGAAAGATCAAAATAAAGTGTTTCGTCGACAACAAGAGTCTGGTGGACGCCCTTTACTCCTGTAAGAGCGTAGAAGACAGGTGCACATTGATATTGCTGTGTTGCGGGACATGTTGGAGCGGGGGGAGATTGATGAGGTATCCTGGGTGGATACATCACAACAACTGGCTGATTGTCTCACCAAGAAAGGTGCTTCGACCGAGCGACTGCGTGCAGCAGTCAGCCGAGACTAGAAAGTTTAGAATACTTTAAGAGACATCACATATCTGTATGTGGTCACAGACTGGGTCTTGATAGTAATTAAACAAAATTCTATGTATTGGATACATAGTGTGCATCAGACGCAAATAGACCATCCAGCTTCGTCCTTGGAATCTCCTGTCAAATTTAGAAGAGAGGACGAGAGTGTTAGTGTGTGTGCGCACGCACACATCTAAGTCACGAGTGATGACGTCATCGGAGGGTTCCTGTGGTTTGCTACTGGGAGCCTTGCCAGTTCACGTCGTGAAGCCGGTGAGCGTGGTTGTCTAGTTCCAGCAATTGTTGAATGGTTGACTTCGGCATGCCAGGGCAAACTCATAGCCCTCCTTTCGGTATTGCATCTGTTCCTCTTGCCATGTACTGGGTGGGTTTGTTATGGGCTTTCCTGATGTTATGTAGGGTTGAGCGGGCCAGTTCGTACATCTGCGCGATGTGAGAAGTGGACTATCCCGCATCATTCTTACTCAAGATCTCCTGCTTCTTCTCAAGAGTCAGCACTACCCTCTTCCTTTCCCTGTTGGAGAGGCCATCATCACACACCCTAGGAAGAGGTATGCAAGGAATAGCAAGGCCTGAAGCAGGAGGGAACCACCACGAAGGCTACCACATGTCAGAACCTGGGAGTGGCTTTGGTCCCCCGGGGCAAGTACCACATCTCTCAACACAACACAGACAACAACACTGTTTTTCTGCACCGAGAAATGAGTCCCCGGCGGTCATTTCTCGAAGACTTCTAGCTGGTGACATTAAGAGCAGTCCAGGACTCATCAACAAATACATATGTCCAGCATGCTCAGAACCTATTACTTCGAGCCAACAGACAAAGGGTTCAGTTCAGCACAGTTCCTGCAAGAACTGGACCCATTTCACCTGCACAACATTTGCATCCAGAGAATATCGTACAAACACCTGGACCTGATCCTTATGCTCCTTCCCCCCACCCAGTAACCCCCCCACCAACCCCACTCCTGCTTCGTCCACACCTCCTCATCCTAATGCACCAATCCTTCCCACACCATCCAATCCCCCAACCTCTCCCATTCCACCCCAATCAAATTCACCCCAACCCTTATCTCCATCACAACCTTCACCTACCCTTTCCCCTCCACCCAGACCCCCACCTCCCCCCTGTGCTGCAGCACCTAACAAATATCGTACACACAACATAAACATTCTTCTAATAAACATAGATGGCATAAACACCAAAAAACAAGAACTCACACAATTCATCAAACAATTAAACACACTGCCATCTTGTAAGAAACAAAACTATGCAGAACACAAAAAACACTTACATTTCATAATTTCATTTCCTTTAGACAGGACCAGGCCGACAGCGGTGGCGGTGGACTCATCACCTGGTACACCAATCCATCAACTTTTCAGATACCAGTGCACACACAAAATCACTTCTCCCCCCACTTGACACCACAACAGAAATACAATCAATTAAAATACGCTCTGGCTACAAATCACACATAACAGTCGCCAGTACATATAGTTCCCCCCAATCGTCCCCCACAGTATCACACAAATACTCTCCTCAAATATACCACATCACTAACATACTCAGCATCATCCTGGGTGGTGATTTCAACGCCAAGGCGTTAGCCTGGCATGTCAACAACTCTGACACAGAGTGAGTGCTGCTACTACAGTTCCAAACAGATAATCTACAGTTCCAAACAGATAATCTTTTCATCCTCAGCAGTCTCCATCAACATACCCAAATCCCACACCAAGCCCTCTTCCTCCCATCATCCCCAGACATCACCTTCTGCTCCCCAAACCTCTCCCCCACAACATCCTGGAGAGTGGTCAAAACCCTTGGCTCTGACTGTCTCCCAATCTTCATCACTACCAAAACCAGAATCACCCCAGCTGGCCACAGACACATACACCAGTTATAAGAGAGCCAACTGGGAGGCCTTCACAACTGGAACAGAACAACACTTTGAAACATTAAACAGTATATCCATCACAAACATCAACACTACTTTGCACACTTTAAATACAGTTATGCAAAATGCAGACAAAAGACACACCCCTAGAGGCAACAGAAAGTGACACAACCCCAACCCTTACCTCCACAACCTTCACCTACCCCTTCCCCTCCACCCACACCCCCACCTCCCGCCTGTGCTGCACCACCTAAAACATATCATACACACAACATAAACATTCTTCAGATAAACATAGATGGCATAAACGTCAAAAAACAGGAACTCTCACAATTCATCAAACATCAAAACACATTGCCATCTTGCAAGAAACAAAACTATGCAGAACACAAAAAACACATTTCATAATTTCATCACCATTAGACAGAACCAGGCCGATGGCGGTGGCAGTGGATTCATCACCCTGGTACACCAGTCCATCAACTTTTCTGATACCAGTGCACACACAAAATCACTTCTCCCCCCACATGACACAACAACAGAAATACAATCAATTAAAATACACTCTGGCTACAAATCATACATAACAATCGCCAATACATATAATTCCCCCCTATCGTCCTCCACAGTATCACATAAATACTATGCTCAAATATACCACATCACTAATATACTCAGCATCATCCTGGGTGGTGATTTCAACGCCAAGGCGTCAGCCTGGCATGTCAACAACCCTGACACAGAGTGAGTGTTGGTACTACAGTTCCAAGCAGATAATCTTTTCAGCCTCAACAGTCTCCATCAACATACCCAAATCCCACACCATGCCCTCTTCCTCCCATCATCCCTAGACATCACCTTCTGCTCCCCAAACCTCGCCCCCACAACATCCTGGAGAGTGGTCAAAATCTTTGGCTCTGACCACCTCCCAATCTTCATCACTACCAAAACCAGAGTGGCCACAGATACATACACCAGTTATAAGAGAGCCAACTGGGAGGCCTTCACAACTGGAACAGAATTACACTTTGAAACATTAAGCAGTACATCCATCACAAACATCAACACCACTGTGCACACTTTCAGTACAATTATTCAAAATGCAGACAAAAGACACACCCCTAGAGGCAACAGAAAGACACACAACCCAAACTTCACACGAAAAATTCAAGGCCTCATCAGTCAGCGTTACACACTACGACACCCCTAACACCCTATACATAAGGCACTGTACGACAAATACAAGAACTCAACATTCAAATAAACAATAGAATATCAGAACAGCAGACACTAAATTGGAATAATTATCTCCAAACACTTGATCACAAAACAAACACCAGCAGTCTCTACAAAACAGTAAACAGCATCACTCTCCAACAGCAACACTACACAATCACACGCTGCCATCACAACAACAGACACCATACCCTCAAGCAAACACTTCCGTCAATCACTTTTCACATGTCGACCATCTAAACCCCCATCACGACAACCGACATGTCATCCGACGCAAGGGACAGTTCCCCACAGACCCCGACTTCGCACCTTTCACTTACCAGATAAAGTACATCATTAGCAACCTTAAGCACTCATCTGCCTGTGGACCAGACAACATATGCAACATACGCCTTAAATACCTTGGACCACAAGGCATACAAGCACTCACCAGCATATCAAACTACAGCTACTCATACAACATAATACCCAACATCTGGAAGCATGGAACCATCATCACTATCCCCAAACCCAACAAAGACCCCATATTACCTTCCTCACACCGCCCCATCATACTTCTCTGCACCACCTCCAGAGTCACCGAATGACTGGTATTACAGCTAGTTACACCTCACATCCCCCTAGCCCCATCACAGCATGTTTTTATGCTGCTACACTTCACAAACACCTCTTACAGATCTTACACAGAGAGTTTTTGATAGCATCAGTTCATCTAGGTCACCACACAGAATACTTCTAGTCACTAGATATTAGTAAAGCTTTTGATGCCATCCCCTGCCACAACCTCACAAACAAAATATTCAACACAAACATGCACAATAACACAAAAAGATGGCTGGCAAACTATTTAGCAGGCAGGTGTGCACATGTGACATTTGCTGGTCAGTTGTTGAACATCAGAAACTTCACAAATGGTGTCCCCCAAGGATCTGTTTTTTTCTCCTACTCTCTTTAACCTATACATGCACAACATACCCACACCCCACACACCACAAATACACACAGCTTCCTATGTGGACAACTTAACACTTACATGTACACACCAAAATGCAAACACAGCCATACACATCTTCCAACCCTACATCAACATACTACATGAATGGTTCACCAAAACAGGCTCAGAATAGCCCCAGCCAAATCTACAGTGACCCTTCTCACAAACTGGACAGCAGAACAGTCACATTCTACACCTCACCATAAACAACACTTCCTATCACACACACACACACACACACACACACACCCCGCTCGCTGGCGCAGTGGTAGCGTTCTCGCTTGCCATCTGGTAGATGGGAGTTCGCGCCTCGCTCAGGTTGCGAAAAGTTTCACTGACGAAGTGGGTGGTTACTGTCCCCCTTGAGCAAGGGGATGGGTGTGTGCGTGTGTGAAGGTCACAGCCTTGCCCATAGATCGGACCATATGAGCTCTCAGCTCCCTTCCAGGAGGGTAAAAGCTGACGATCACTACCATCAAGTGATCCTGACCGACCCAGTGAGTGAGTTACACACACACACACACACACATACACCAAAACTCCTTGGTGTAACATACAACACATCAATGTCATTTAAACAACACATCACAAACATTAAAGATAAATTAACACCAAGACTCAGTTCCTTAATGTCACTTGCCCATACGTTTGGACAACAAAGAAACTACCACCACAGTATACAAAGAATATATACATTCAGTGATGAATTATGCATCCCTGCTTGGGCTTCTAACCTCACTAAAAGACACTACAACACTCTACAGACCATACAGAACAAGGCCCTAAAAATAATCACTGGCTGCACAGCTACTACACCCACAGACCACCTACACCCAGAAACCAAACTCCTCAAAGTCAAGGATCATCTAGACATGAGGCACAAAAATTCTTGCCGCAGCCTCCACAAACCCACGCCATCCACTACACACCAAGGAACATCAAAACAACACCCAGCACACGATATCATACACAAATACTGTCATCTCTCCCCCCTTGCCCACCTCAAACTAGCTTCCAGAAGCACATCCCTACTCAAATCACTCGCCACTCCATTCGGTCACTTAACCCCTTGGCTGCTAAGAGCCTCTGAGGCGGACCTATCAGTAGATGGCTACAGACCTCTCAGACTGTGTCTTTTGATTTCAAATTTTGCGCCTTTGATTTCGGTGGGAATGCGATATGTATAAGCCCTCCCAAGTACAGAGTTGCCACACTGTGGTTTTCTGAATCACCCAGCATCGCCGGACTGGTGGCGAGCACGCGGGGTGAGTGGCAAGGCGACCACGGACTCAGAAGGGGGGGGGGAGGGGGGAGATACCTCTCTTCAACGTGTTCCCATGACGCCGTAAAAGGCTCTACCTCTTCACAAACATGCTCATAGGATGTAGAAAGGTGTCGACTTCTGATGCATATGCTTTTTCTTGTATTTTTTGTCTCTAACTGTAAACAAAAATGAGTTGAAAATGACTGATTTTTGCCCAGGGTACACGCACCAGGGCACAATGTAGCTCAGAGCCCGCTGCAGCCTAGGGGTTAAAGACAACACACAGCTGCATGCACGGCCTTCTGATATCCACCCTTCTGAATCCTAACACCCTCATGAAGACAGGGTCCACCTGGCCAGGCTGAGATGTGGGCATCATCCAGCCCTCTTGAGTTATCAGAAGAGGCTGGATGACTCCGTCGCTGACACCTGTCCAGTATGCAACACAGCATCCCATACTGTTAAGGATAATGGAAGACTGCATTGCACACAATCATCTGTTGCAACAACACAACATACACTCCTTGAGAACTCTGTGGGAAAGCCCAGTCTCAGCCGTGGCCTTCCTTAGGGACTCGGAACTGTTTGGCCAGACTGCCTAGGGAACTACTACTACTTCGCATGAGGCCTGAGGTGGCCATTGTTAATGTTTTTGTTTTACTGTCAATGTCATAATTCATTAATTTCTTGCTGCAGCATATTGATAGTTATATACTTTTAACATATCCTAGTGTTCTATGCTTGTATTAGTAGTGTGACCAAGAGTGTTAAGCATGAAATCAGCTTGAGATGTAACTGCCAGTTAAGAATGACCGGTGGGGGGGGGTGGGGTAGGGGTATGGGGGAGGGTCGGGAGCTGGGGTAGTGACGGGTGGAGCTTGTTTCGTCCCCCCTCCCTTCTTCCCTGGGTACACATGGGTAGGAAGAGGGCACCCCTGGGCAGGTATAAGTGATCGTGAGTGTACGTATATCTATTGTTTTTAGAGGTCCCTCTCAATAGCCTGAAAAAAACAGTAGTCCCAAAGATCCTCAGTCCCCTGTTATTCGGATTACAGGACTTACTGTGTGTGTGTGTGTGTGTGTGTGTGTATATATATATATATATATATATATATATATATACAGTAAACATTGCATAAGCCGAACTTTTAGAAGCTGGAATCTTCAGTTAGCCGAACTCAGGCCTAGACCACGTATGAAAGTAGGCTGAAATGCGAAAGTA
>JAGKTI010005576.1:23191-44310 GCA_018397915.1 Birgus latro | reverse complement strand
CGTATTCGTTGGAACACCCATCGGAGGCGGTGCAGGTGATCAGCCCAAGTTTTGCTGAAAACAATAATGTTGTCGAGGCACGCCAGGCAGACATCCCAGGTTAGGCCGTTGAGGACGGACTCCATGAGGCGGGAAAAGGTGGCCGGGGCATTGCATAGCCCGTAGGGAAGAACATTAAACTGGTAAAGTTTCCCATTACTTGTGGAAAAGGCCGTTTTCCCTTGATCTCGGGGGTGGAAGGGGACCTGCCAGTATCCTGACTGGAGGTCCAGCGTGGAGAACCAGGTGGAGCCGTGTGAGTGGAGTGGCATCTTTGGTGGTTACATCGTTCAGGCGGCGGTAATCGATGCAGAATCGCTGAGTGCCGTCGTTTTTCCGAACCAGGACAATGGGAGAGGACCAGGGGCTGGTAGAGGGCATGATGATGCCGGCGTCCAGCATTTCACGCACTTGCCTGCCCTCTTCAACCCGTTGGTGTGGGTTCTTCCGGCAGGAGGGTTGCTGAATAGGGGGCCTGGTGGTATGAATTTCATGGTCCAAGTATGCTGTATGTCCCAAGTCGGCGGGCCCGGTAGAAAAAAGGTCTTGATATTCAAGTAGTAGATGGTGCAGCGTCTCGGCTTGATGGGGGGACAGGTGGTCGGGCAAAGGAAGGAGGGGAGAAGGGTTTGAATTTAGGGGTGGGGTGTCGCAAGGCTCAGCTGCCTCTAGGTTGCCAATCAGGAGTCCCCTTGGCAGAGTGAGGGGTGTAGCCACCAGGTGCGCCACTTTGATGGCGTTGAGGTGGGGCGGAAGGAAGGTCGGCGACATCAGGCAGGCGGAGAGGGGCCCGGTGGGGACACTTGGGGAAAAGAGGGAATGAGTCCCTGTGGGCTTATTGATCCACAGCCAAGCTCCATGGTGGGGGGGGAATGGTGAGGGTGGACGTGATGGTCGTGGGGAAAGTGGGGCCAGGGGGAGCTGGGGCAGGAGAAGAGGGAGAAGAAGGGGGATCAATGAAAGGGGGGGGCAGTGTCGTTTTGTCGTGCAGATGGCTGGAGGCTGTTGGGGAGGCTGTTGGAAGTGAAGTCGCCTCCCGTAGCTGTCTATATGAGTGTGGAGTTTTGGGAGCAGGTCCAATCCCAAATAGCCATCATAGGTACGGCAGGAAGAGTAAAAAACGATGAAGGGATGGTATGTGGAGGCTGGTTGGTGGGTCTTGGTTCAGAGGGCCCGAGTTTCCCCACGAATAGGCAATGGGCCTTCCCCCGCATCTATAAGGCGGGCTGAAGTAGGGAAAAGGGGGCCAAAAACCTTCTTATGGCGGGAATAAAAATGTGTGTACAGGCAGGACCTGGCGGCTCCCGTATCTACCAGAAGTCTTGCCTTGACCCCCTGTAGTTTCATTTTATCATAGACCGGGGGTCGGTACTTTGTAGAGGTGGCCCCCGCTACCGTGGGGAGGTGTGGGGGCGGTCCTAAAAATTCAATGTCAGCTCAAGGGCCGCATCGGTGTCAGTATTTCCTGGCTCACAGCCGGCGTCAGGTTCCTCAACGAAGGGGGGTTCGGGGTTGGCAGGGCCTTCATCCACTGCCAACATTTGGAGGCCCCTCGGCGGGTCGGCTCTTATTCTGTGCGCCGCCTTCAGCTGTTCACGTATGTCGGGAAGTGGGCAGTGACTGCTACAGGCTGTAAATTCCCATGGATTGATGGTGATGAGATTTGTGTTATCTTTATGTGGCAGCCGTTTCCTGGTAGGGCGGGCTCTTGGGAGGGCCGGGGCGGAGACACTTCGTGTTGTGGCTGGATGGGGTTGGGGCGGCAGAGGGGAAGGTTTTGTGGGGAACCAGCTCACGACCCCGATGTGTTGCATGTCGGGGCGTGCCGTGAGGAGGCGGCAAATGAGTTGGACATCGCGGTCCAAATTTCCTGCCAGGTCGTGGATAGTGAAATGTTCTTTCACTATGCCTGGAAGGACTCTGAGGAGGGTGTTGAGTATACAGTAAACCCTTGATAAGCCGAACTATATGGGGCCCTACCCTGGTTCGAATTACCGAATTTTCCGGCTTACCGAATGTTCACCCCCCAAAATTGCTAAATTAAGGAATTATCACCCCCCAAAATTGCTAAGACAATACCTATTACTTGTCCTTTCAACACTAAATTAAAGAAGCATATATAAATAAATTAGTTATGACAAAAAACAATATAGTGCATTTAATATACATTTAACCCCTTCAGTGCTGGGTGTATTTTCATTTTGTTCTTGCTGCCACCAGACAATTTTAGTCAGTGTAGGTTGGATCTGTGGAAATGCATGGGGTTGGTACAGCCTTCGTTAGCCCCTTCAGTATGTGAGTCCAGTCCTGAGTGCCATAAAATCGGCTGGAGGAAGCATAAATAAAGTAGAAATAGACGTCACAGTACTGAAGTGGTTAATTGGTAGAAAATCATTCACAGAGGCAGTACCGACTGTCGGTAACGTGTGTTGGAGATGGATTTTCACCCCCCCAGATTGCAATAACAATACTTATTACTTGTCTTCTTAACACTAAAGTAAAGGAGCATATACAGTGTATAAATTAATAAAGAAAGACAAAAAAGAAAGAATTCAGTGCACATAATTTGCCTTTCGTCAGAGGCAGAAGATCGTCGGCAGTTTCTTTTGTTTTGGAGACGGAGGTGGTGGAGGTGGTTTAACTCACACGAATGTAAATTCTAAAAAGAACCCAGTATTTATTTCACTCTATATTAAGAACTAAACTTAAATGTAATCACTATAACAGACCAGTGTAACACCTTTCGTTAGAAGCAGTAGATTCTTTGGCAGTTTGTTTTGTTTTGGAGACGGAGGTGGTGGAGGTGGTTGAGTTCATACTGTAACGTAAATTGTAAACAGTACCCAGTATTTATTTCACTCTATATTAAGAACTAAACTTAAATGTAATCACTGCAATAGACTGCAATGTAACACCGTTCGTTAGAAGCAGTAGATTCTTCGAAGTTCGGCAGTTTGTTTTGTTTTGCAGACGGAGTTGGTGGAGGTGGGTTTGTTCATACTTTAACGTAAATTCTAAACAGTACCCAGTGTTTATTTCACTCTATATTAAGAACTAAATTTAAATGTAATCACTGTAATAGACTGCAATGTAACACTTTCAGTAATAATAGTACTGAACTTTAATCATGATCACTACACTATCACACGCACATTTTTTTTTTTTTTAGCTTCATTCCTTTACGACTAGAGGTGCCAGTATCACTTCTTTTAAGCTTTGAACCTTCCATGGCAAGGCAGAAGGCAAAAGCAGAGCACTGTTCAGCACGAAATGACAGTAAGAATGGCGCAACTACCGTCTCCAAAAGCAAGCAGCAGACTGGCGCCACGAGTCCGCTTGGTGCCATTTCTCCCCCTACTTTTGTATTTCGGCCTACTTTCATTCGTGGTCTCGGCCTGAGTTCGGCTAACTGAAGATTCCGGCTTCTAAAAGTTCGGCTTATCAAGGGTTTACTGTATNACGCCAGGACTCAACCCACTCGTCACAAATAAAAGCAGCGCCTGCAGTCCCATCAGCACCCACAGACCCATCTGTATAATAGACGGCAGCATCAGGAGTGTAGAGAGCCGCCATACGACGCAATCCATCCTGTTGAAGAAGAGCAGGAAGAGAGGCCCTTGGGTTTGCCACAGTAGGCTCAACACACCTAATCACAGGAGGAAGCCAGGGTGGTGCTGGAGCATAGGCAGGGTCAGGCAAATCAGGACCACCCCTGACGGCATCAGCGGCATCAAGTCTGCGAACTGCGTTGGCGGCAAGGAGAATCCAATCACCTCCAGGGCGTGGATTCGGGGGCTGATCAAGTGTTCGCCGGAGGAGAACAGAGACAGGAAGGTGGGGCCGGTGCCTGCATAGCTTAGCAGCGACAGCTGCTGTTTGTGCCCAAATGCGATGTTGCAGAGATGGGAAACCGCTCTCAGCCCGAAGATTAACAAGAGGCGTCCATGGTGGTGCCCCAAGCATCACGTAGGGCAGTATTTTGTTCCACTTCCAGGGAACGATGAAGTGACTTTGAGATCCCAATGAGACATACAGCCCCATAATCCACAAGAGATCGGATGGCGTGGGTGTAAAAGGTACGCAGGACGCTGTACGAGGCACCCATATTGCGGCTAGAAAGGGCTTTGAGGGCAGAGATGCAAGTAACCGCCCGTTCCCGTACATACCTCACATGGCTGGCAAACTTAAGATGGCTGTCGAACCAGACGCCTAGGTACTGGTGACATCTTACAAAGGCAAGGCATTGACCCCCAAGGAGGAGGGGACGGTCTGGGTGACGAAGACCGAAAGGTAGGCATTTGGTCTTGTTAAAGTTGATTTTTAGACCAAGTTCGCAACATTTGTCATGAAGGCGGGCGAGTGCAGTTGGTGCCTGGGTATAGCAGTTTCGCCCGGAGAAGACCAATGCTAAGTCATCTGCATAGGACAGTAGAGAAATCCCTTGACCATAGTCAACAGTGAGCAGTTCCTCTATCAACACATTAAATAAAAGAGGACTGAGAACACTTCCCTGGGGTGTGCCATTGACGTGTGGATAAGGGGGGGATATTTTGCCCTGGAATCGCACACAAGCAGCTCGGTCGAGAAAGAAGTCCCTCACCCATGAGAGGAGGCGACCATCCACGCCCTTGGCTGCGAGGGCTGCCAGTACTGCATCCGGGTTGGCAAGTTCAAACGCCTTCTCGAGATCGAGGAAGACAGCCATGCCACGACCACTCCTCAGTTCACCAAGAAAGGAGGCCAAACAGTGCTGAGCACTCCTGCCAGGGAGGTAAGCTAAGAGCCGTGGATGGAGCGGTCCCAACCTCCAGGCAAGACGAGAGAGGATTAGCCTCTCAGCAGTCTTGGCAATACAGCTGAGGAGAGACGTCGGCCTCATGGAGTCTGGGCTGCGTGGCTTAGGGATGGGGTGAATAATGGCTGTCTTCCACGATCCCGGGAGACGGCCTTCAAGCCACGAGTGATTAAACAGATCCAGGATACGAGCCTTCCCTCCTTGGCTGGTGCGAGCCAAGAGGGAGTAGACAAGGCCATCAGGGCCTGGAGCTGTATCCTTTCTGCCGTTTAACACTCGATCCAGCTCCCCAACAGTGAATAGGTGGTCTGCAATGTCAGGTCGAGAGCAAGCAGCCTCAACCAAGGCCCTACGGGGGCCTGCAAGACGAGCTTGCAGATCACCGATAGACTGTGGGAGGCTAGCGGGGGCAGTATGGGCAGCAAAATGAGCAGCAAGACGAAGTGCCTCGCCAGCAGGGTCAGGATGTGAAGGTGTTCTTGCCGGTCGGGGGGAGTAAACGGACTTAATCCGCGCCCACATCTCACCAAGTGTGGAGTGGGAATCTAGTGACCTGCACCACCTCATCCAAGCCTCGTCCCGAATGCGGCGCTTTTCCTGCGAGACGTGTCGCTCCACTGCAGCCAAGTATTTCCTGATCAGAGAAGAAGGCCGCCGACAGTAGGTCTTGCGGGCCGAGTTCAGCCGATGGTTAAGCTCTTGGACCCGCTTGTTGTAGAACCAGTGGTCCTTGACGAAAACCGTGGGGCGCTTAGTGAGGGGAATACTGGCTGCAGCGGCGCGACGTAAGGCATGGGCAACCTGCTCAGCATGGTCCTCAAGGGAATGCGGGGGAACAACAGTTTCCATGGCGACCTCCACAGCCCGCGCATACTCTGGCCAGGGTGCACGCTGTAAGTCCCAGCGGGGAGGAGGCAGCGGGGGAGGCGAAAGAGGAGCCGCCTGCAATTCCATAACCACAGCGAAGTGATCACTGGTGAGGAATGAGTGCAGGGACCACGTCGACACACTAGCAAGAGATGCAGAGGCAATGGAAAGGTTGAGCCTGCCGCCTTTGACATGCGTGGGCTCAGATAAGTTGTTTAGTAAGGAGATCCCCACAGTTTCCTTGAGGGCCATGGCAACATGTCGTCCTGCCTCATTCGCCGGAAGGGGCGAGGAGAGGATGGGGTGGTGAGCATTAAAGTCTCCCCCAATGACTGTGGGTACAGCAGCAGCGTGATTTAGAAGCTCCCCAACGTCTAGGGTCCCACCGTGACTTTTATAGATATTATATATAGTTAAGGAAGTCGTGGCAAGCTGCAGGGTTACAGCTTGAACTTCAACACCCTCTCCGCAGTGAATAGGGGGGTTGCATTCTGTGCAGGGGATGTAGTCCTTCACAAGGATGGCACAACCCCGTGTAGTGCCCCGGACCCTAGGTAGAAAGAATCTGTTGTAGCCTCGGAGTCTAAAAGGGGAGCCGTGAGGAAGGAGCGTCTCCTGCAAAAGGTATACATGGATATTCTCTGTGTCAGCCACTTCCTGGAGGTGAGGGAGCTTACTCCACGCCCCCAAACAGTTCCACTGCAATACACGGAGGTAGGCAGGAGTGGTGAGATGGGGAAAGTTGAGCAGTCCCGTGCAGGAGACCTGGAGCATCGCACTCTGCCTCCACCATTGCCGAAGCTAGGGGCAGCCTTGGTGAGGTGCGAACTGGGCCTTGAGGGTGTGCAGGCTGGCACCGGGGGGCAGGAGCTCTGCATTTTTCCTCTGTCACTGCTGAGGCTGGGGCAAGTGCCGGTGGAGGTGTGACCAGGCCTGGAGAGAAAACTGTCTGCCGCTGACGATGAGTAGCCCTTCGCTCTGCCTCTACCACTGCTGAGGCTGGGGCTGGCCCTGGGGAGGAGGTGACCTGGGCTCGGCAGCGACGCTGAGGAAGTGGAGCAGAAGGCACCTTGGCCCTGGCTGGCTCCTTGGCCCTGGCTGGCTCCTTGGCCCTTACTACCTCGACTGGAGATACGGGATGAGGAGCAGAGGGAGAGGGGGGAGGCCGCTTTTTCGCTTCCACCATCTCTGTTAATTGTCTACCGTATCCAGAAGGGGCGTTGAGTTGATTTGTTTGCCATGGAGCTCCCCCAGTAGCTGAGCCAAGCACAGGGCTATCTCCCTTCCAAAAGCCCGCAGTTCGTTCTCGGTGAAGAGAACCTGAGGAGAGCCTGCTGTGGAGGGTGAAGGTGGAGCAGGTATGTTGGTCGGTGGCGGGGTCACGGCTGGTGTAGGATGATGGACCTCCACTGTTACTGACTGATGAGTGAGGGCCGATGGGAGAGGCGGAAAAGCACTCTCGTCTAGAGCCAGAGGGGGAGGAGCTGCTGCATTGCGCTGCTGACCCCAGACAAAGGTCCCTGGTGGTGCAGGCGTAGTGCTGGTTGCTTGCTGCTGCTGAACCCAGGCCACCTGTCGTTCTCGACCCCGCAGGACGTGTGCAGCTCTCATTGGGCAGCTTGGGTGCCAAGCATGGTGCGGGCCGGCACAGTTGGGACAACGGGATACGATTACTTCCTTGGCCTTGAACTTGGTCAGGCAGTGGTCTGTCTCGTGTGGTCCGCTGCACATTCCGCAAACTACAGGCCTGCGGCATGTGGCTCGGTGGTGTCCATACCGCTGACACCGGTAGCAGCGGAGTGGTTCGGGAGTGTAGGGACGGAGGAAGTAGGTGCCCCAGTTCCCTAGGTCAATGGAAGGCAGCAGAGGACCCCGGAGGGTGACAAGGACCTGGCGTGTCTCCTCCCTGGTGCGCTGCCTCTGGCAACGGGTAGCCTCTTCTACCTGAGGGTGGCGCAAAAGAAGGTCGACTGGCATCCTCAGGGGATACCCCATGACGATTGCCCTGGTCGACCGTAGCCCTGGACTGAGCTCGACAAGTTTGATGGGGGAGGCCTCGTCCACTGCCGCCGTTCGTAGGAGATCGTACGATGCTTCGTCCTTGGGTACTATCACCGAGCTCCCATCTTTCCCAATGACATTGGAAGTCCTGAGTCCTGGGAGGTGATGTTCGAGGGCTGCTACAGCATCGTAACTGGTCACGTGGCCTTCCTGCAGAGGCACGCGAAAGGCTGGAAATTGTGAGTGGGTTGGAGGGAGCACAGCCACTGTCACTGAGGGGCGAGCAGCCAGAGGAGTCCTGTGAGGAGTCCCTGAGCATCGTGCCGGGGTGGGACCGTTTCCCTGTCTGCGATCCCGGGACCTCTTAGTGGTAACTGGCGAGAAGCCCTCAGCATCAACACGGTCAGGAGCAGCAGCGGAAGAGGCTACAGGAGTGTCAGGGGCATTGCTTTCCACGGCCATCCGTTCGTGGATGCGAGCAGCCTTGGTAGGCCGTGGTGTGGTAGAAGGCTCGCAAACGTCAGGCTGAGACCGAATGGCGGAAGCACCAGCTGAGGAAATCGGCAGAGAGGGGCTTGCATCCTCGGTAACTGAGGAGTGAGAGCTAGAGGTGGAAGAGCGACGCTCCCTCTTACTCCCCATAGTGCAGGCAGGCCTAGAAGAACCTTGCCTCTGAGGCACAGGTTGCGGGATGTTGAAGGGCCTCGAAGGAGGCACATCCTGAGGAGACTCCATCACAGAAAAACTCCCCGACAACTAGCAGACTACACACACACACTCACAGACAAACACTAGCAAAAAAAAAAAAAAAAAAAAAAAACGGCCAGTTCCCTACAGTAACGGGCGCCTAAACTCCCCACCCTCTAAAGGGCGACGCAGGAGACCCGTTACTGCCCCGTGAGGGACTTCCCTAGTCTAACAGAGCCGCCCTCACTGCCTCCTTTAACCAGGCCCTAATGGCCCCCTCTCATGGAAGTGCCCTAACGGCACCCCTTCAGGGTTCGGCGTCGTACTACAGTGAGGGACACTAATGGCGGGCCGGAAAAAAACACAAGACAGCAGTCTACTCTTCTGAGACAGAGTCCCTGAAAAAATAGGAAAACTCAGATAAATTCTCCTCAGTAACTGAGACTAAGTCCCACAACTGCCCAAAACGGACTAAACTTCCAAAAAATCTTCCTCTATAACTGAGACTAAGTCCAGTGTGAGAGAGAGACGGGCCAGAGGTCTGCACAATTCACTGGCTGGTCATGGAGTTGGGGGGGAGGAGGGGCACCTGACCGTCGCACACGAACTCACTCTCGAGGACTTCTGCTCACACTCCCAGGAATGGGAGTTATGGGGTATATCCATGCTTTCAAGATTTTGAAATTTCGATTACAATTTGACCTAGTTTCCTAAATTTCCCCCCCCCCCCAAAAAAAAATCTAGAAAACAGTGATTTCAGGAAAAAATCGCCAAGACGCCAAGGTCGGGGCCGAAAACCCAAGTTCTAGTAAAAAAAAAAAAAAGCCAAGGAGTGGCAACCCTGGTTACGATCGCCTCTAAGGGTGGGCCCGACCACCCTTAACGTCTCCCGTACCTTTAAGCCACTCGGAAAAAAACTGAATTAAGCATTCTCTCTTGCGTAAACGAGTTATTTAATTATACTGGGTAGTTTACAGGGATGCCATACAACAATATACAGTGCGGTGAATTGTACATTAGTGTAAATTATTGGTTTCAGTATTAGTGTTCTGTATTGTGTGCACATCAGTGTTGTGTAGTACTATAGAGTACATTAGTGTTTTGCAGTATTAAAGTATGCTTTAAGTTGATAGAAAATTATAGTGTGCTTTGATGTTGTAGCCTACAGTAGTATATAGTAATGTTAATGTGTAATAGTGTAAGGTGTAGTGCTGTGCAGTAGTATAATGTGTTGTGCAGTAGTGTACACTGTCAAGATCCTCTTGGAGAATAGCCTAAAAGGTCAAGCCACTAGAACAAAATCCCCTTTCTAATATAGTTTCAAGATAGGTTAGGTTAGGTTAATGTAAAATCAAGGTTAGGTTTGATTAGACTGATTTTTATTAGGATAGGTTTCTTTAATTGTGGTTTGGGTTATGGTAAACTTGGCTTAGTTTATTTTAGGCTCATGTAAGCTTAGATAAATGTTGGGTTAGGATAGGTTAGTGTTAGGTTAGGTTAGTGTCAGGTCAGGTTAGTGTTTTACAGTATTAAAGTATGCTTTAGTTTGGTAGAAAATTATAGTGTGCTTCATTGTTGTAGCCTACAGCAGTATACAGTAATGTTAGTGTGAAATAGTGTAAGGTGTAGTGTGGTACAGTAGTATAACGTGTTGTGCAGTTGTGTACACTGTCAGGACAAGATCCCCTAAGAGAATGGCCTAATAGGTCAAGCCCCTACAACAAAGGCCCCTTTCTAATCATAGTTTTAAGATAGGTTAGGTTAGGTTAATTTAAAATCAAGGTTAGGTTAGGTTTGAGGAGGTTAATTATTGTTAGGTTAGGTTTCTTTTCTGTGGATTTGGTTATTGTAAGGTTAGCCTAGTTAAATTTAGGCTCATTTAAGCTTAGGTTAGTGTTGGGTTAGGTTAGTTTAAGAATTAGGTTAGGTTAGGTTAGTTTAAATGTTGGTTAGATCAGGTTATTTTTGTTAGGTAAGGTTTGTTTATTGTTGGACTGAGTATTGGTAAGGTTGGCTTTGTTAAACTTAGGTTAGGCTAATTTAATGTTAGGTGAGTGCTGGGTGAGATTAAGTTACTTTAAGAATTAGTGACAAGCCAAATGGTTTCCTGCAAGCCAAGAAACCATTTACAACGCTGGGTGGTAACCATATAACCAAACCATACGTGCTCCCTACGTGTCAACAAGTGGGTTGGTGGAGGGTTAGTGCCCCTCCCCATAAAAAATAACTCAAAGTCAAATGGCCACCCCTTATGGGATTATGGTGTCTGGCAATAGATAGATAGAAGAATTAGGTTAAGCTTTGGTTACTTTTAGTTTAGACTGGATTATTGTAAACTTAGGATATTTAAGTTAGTATAGTTTATTATTGGAATGGGGTAGGTTAAAGTTAGCTTAATTTATTAGGTTAGGCTAATTTAAGTTTAGGGTTATGTTGAGTTAGCATATGATATTTTAAGTTGGGTGAAGAGGGCATAATTAAAAAAAACAAAACGGTCATAAAAGCCTGTTATGTTGGTTAGATTTGATGATTTTTGGCTTTTGATTTGTGCCTTCTAAGAGTAAGGACATAATTAGGGTGATCACATAAGTGTTATTTATTTATTTTTTTTTTTGTAATGCAAGGAAGAAGGTACCAAAGGCCACAGGCCTGCATACTGTTCCTTCCAAGAAAAAGCAAAAACAATACAAAAGAGAGCCAAATTCAAGATCCATTCATTTCGAAATGCCTGGACGCACTGCGTTTGAAAGACAGGAGATCATAGGAAGTAGGAAATACTGACAGAGGAAGAAAGTTCCAGAGTTGACGAGTTGCATAAATGATGGACTGGGAGTAACGGTTAACTTGTGCATTAGAGAGTTGGACAGAAAAGGGATGAGAGTTTTTTGCCAGACGGGTACTACGTGCCCATCGTAGAAGTGGAGGGATGCAAGCAGACAGTTCAGAGGAACAGTGACTGTTGAAGTAGCGATAGAAGTGAGCTAAAGATGCAACAGTGCGGCAAAGAGACAAAGGTTGAAGGGAATCAGTAAGAGGAGAGTTAATGAGACGAAAAGCCTTTGACTCCACCCTATTGAGAAGAGCTGCATGTGGGGAGCCTCCCCACACATGAGAGTTGTACTCCATACATGGGCAAATAAAACCCGTGTACAAGGTCAACAACTGTGCAGGGGTAAAGAAAGTTTTGAATCGGCTTAACACACCAAATCTCTTGGAAGCAGATTTCACAAGAGGTGTAATATGTTCTTTCCAAGACAAATCCCGTGAGAATGAAACCCCAAGCATGTTCAAGGATGATGCAGGACATAACTGTTCATCATTAAACATTAGTGGGTAATCCTGAGGAAGATTTTGTCGGGTTGATAAGTGTAAGAACTGAGTTTTTGATGCATTAAAAATAATAAGATTATTTTTCCCCCAATCAGAGATATGAGCCAAGTCGGACATTAGGTGTGCCATAGCCTCATCCCTTTTTTGTTGAAGTAACTGCTGAGATGGACGTTGCAGAAACCGAATGAAAAGGTGAAGGGTGGAATCATCAGCATATGAGTGAATGGGGTTAGATGTACAGCTTAGAAGGTCATCGATGAATAAAAGGAAGAGAGTTGGTGATAGGACAGTGCCTGAGGAACACCACTGTTGATGGATCTAGGAGAAGAACGATGGCCGTCTACAACAGCGGCTATGGAACGACCAGAAAGGAAGCTAGAGATGAAGGCACAGATAGAAGGATAGAAACCGTAGGAGGGCAGTTTGGGAATTAAAGATTTATGCCAGACTCGATCGAAAGCCTTTGAGATGTCAAGTGCAATGGCAAAGCTTTCACCAAAGTCCCGAAAGGAGGATGACCAGGAGTCTGAAAGGTAGGTGAGAAGATCGCCAGTGGAGCGTTCCGTCGATCAGAAAGAAGGTTGTGACAGGAAAGATGCTTTAAAATTTTTCTGTTAAGGATTGACTCGAAAACTTTTGAGTACAGGATGTTAAAGCAATTGGACGATAGTTAGAGGGTTGGGAATGGTCACCTTTCTTTGGGACTGGCTGAATGAGAGCAAACTTCCAGCAAGAAGGAAAGGTACAAGTTGACAGACAAAGGCGAAAGAGTTAACCTAGGCAGGGTGTAAGCACAGAAGCACAGTTTTTGAGGACAAAAGGAGGGACTCCATCAGGCCCATATGCCTTGTTAGTACTGAGGCCAGTGATGGCAGAAAATACATCAGCTGAAGAAATTTTAATGTCAGTCAAGAGGAAGTCAGAGGGGGGAAGTGATGGAGGAATAGCACTGGAATCGTCTAAGGTGGAATTGGAGGAGAATGTCTGAGCGAAGAGATCTGCTTTATCAGTAGAAGAAATAGCTACAGAGCCATCAGGGTAGAAAAGAGGAGGGAAGGATGATGAGGTAAAGTTGTTAGAAAGGTTTTTGGCAAAGTGCCAGAAGGAGCGAGAAGAATTCGAGTTGGAAAGTTGAGAGCATTTAGCACGGATGAAATTATTTTTAGCACAGCGAAGAACAGACTTAGCACGATTCCGGGCAGAAATATATAAAAGATGTGATTCAGGGGTGGGTTGGCTCTGGTACCTCTTATAGGCCCTCTCCTTGTTGCGGACAGCATTAGAACAAGCATGATTAAACCAAGACTTTCTTGCATTAGTCAGAGGATATGAGAAAGGAATGTATGCTTCCATGCCCGAGAGAATAACCTCCGTAATGCGCAAGGCACGCTCAGATGGCTCCCGGCCATGGAAGCAATAATCATTCCAAGGAAAATCAAAGAAGTACTGCATGTGGGCCTCCCAATCTGCAGCTCCAAAGTGCCACAGGCGGCGTTTCTTTGGAGGGTCCACAGGCCGTACCTGAGCGATAGGACAGGTTAAGGTAATAAGGTTATGATCGGAGCAGCCCAACGGAGAGAAAAGATTAACAGTGTAAGCAGAAGGATTAGTTGTTAGGAAAAGGTCAGGTATGTTGGAACTCTCTCCAAGGCGGTCAGAGATACGGGTAGGGTGCTGTAAAAGCTGCTCTAGGTCATTAAGGATAGGAAAGATTTAGGCTTGTTCACCAGGTGGATCAGTGAAAGGAGAGGAGAGCCAAAGGTGGTGGTGAACACTGAAATCTCCTAAAATGGAGATTTCAGAGAAAGGAGAAATGGATAGAATGTGTTCCATCATAGAAGTAAGATAGTCAAAGAATTTTTTATAGTCAATAGAATTAAGAAATAAATAAACAGCACAGATATATTCAGTCAGAGAATGACAGGAAAGCCGAAGCCAGAGAGTAGAGAATTCAGAAGAATCACGTTCAGGAACACGAGAGCAAGATAGATCGTTGCGTACATATACGCAACAGCCACCTTTGGCTTTGAAATGAGAATAGAGAAAGTAGGAGGATACAGAAAAGGGTCTGCTGTCAGTTGCCTCAGGCAGCTGAGTCTCAGAGAGAAAGAGAAGGTGAGGTTTAGAGTAGAAGAGGTGGTGTTCAACGGAGCAAAAGTTAGAGGAAAGGCCACGAATGTTACAGAAATGAAGAAGGAGTGAGTCAGACAGTGGTTCCAGGCAGCTCTGTGAGTCGTCACCGGGAGAGGGGCGGATGGTGGGGGCATTTATAGTCCCCTCCCCCCTGGGGACTCCGAGGCATGATTTTTGTACGCCATTTTCTTTTTTACAAATTTTGAAAAGGAAGAGTAGTGTGTAGTGTGCATGTAGTTTGGTGCTGACAGTTAGAGAAACTTGTATTGGAGAGCATGCTGGTCTAATCTCTGTGTTACTGAGACACTGAAAAAGTTCAGCAAAGGGGGATGGTCAGGAACAAGTCCTGAAGGCTGATGAAACGGGAGCTCCAGCACTCCCTATCATCAGCCTTCCATCCACCTTGGGAGTACTGCCCTGCTCGACTGGTGCTACAGTCTACTCCTTGTGATGCCCACATAAGAGTACAAAATCTTAGTAATATTCCCATAACATACCAAAAATTTCCCTTAAACCACTAAATTCCCTGCCATAAAAAATTTTAAGATTAACTCTTGAGTATATATTTATTCAAAACTTCAGAGGAGGGATGTAATCTTCTCTTGGGAGTTAGAGAGGATTTATCCAGTATTTTCTGGCAAAAGTGGGGAATGACCGAGAACAGTATGTGAAACTGACCAGGCTAAGGTTAGATAAATGTAACATGTTCGGTCAGGTTAAGATTATTATTTTTTTTGGCTTAGATTAGTTTGTTTGATATGGCTGTTATGTTTGTTCAGCTAAGTTTTATGTTATGTTTGTTCAGCTAAGTTTTATTAGGTTAGGTAAGGCTATTTAGTTAGGTAAGGTTTGGTTGTAAGGTAAGGTCAAGTTGTTCGGTTAAGGTTAGGATAGGTTGGTTGGCTTAGCTTAGGTTATTCAGTTACCTTAGGTCAGGTTAATTTAGGTTGTTAGGTCAGGGTAGGTTACTATTAACCCGTCCAGTCCCGGTTTTTTACCCAGCCTACCCCCAGGTCCCGACCGAGTTTCGACTTTTTGTTTTTTGTCTGAAACCTTCGCTTTTGGTGAGAAACATCGAAAATTCATAGAGAAATCGCGATCCTGAAGTTAGAAATGTTGATACAGGTGTCACTCAACCTTATGTTTTCCTTCTTTTTCAGGGTACCTGGCTAAAGAAAACAAACTATGGAAGGGTTAACTAATTCCAGCCACTTTAAATTACGTATTTATTTCATTTATTTGGTACAAATTTATGTGTAGTACAAGTCTGGTTTTCACACAGTAATATAGGCGTTTATAAGCATTGTTCACTCACCTAAAACCCCAGTATATGGCACCTTCCTTTACGACTGAAATACAGGAGTTAGGGGTTGCCACAGACGACACGATGGCCAGAGCAGACGACACCAGCTCTCCCAACCCCCCCAGTACTACCGGGGGACCGCCGCTGACACGGAGTGGCTGGGAACAGGAACGGCGCACCTGTATCACTTCCCGGCATCCCTCTTGCTCCCAGGTGGTGACCCGGAAAGGTAGCAGTCATCGGCGCCTAGTCTCCGGCTGAAATTCCACTCACCAGGTAAGGGGTGGAGTTTACAACTCCACGCAACGCCGTGGTATTGGCCACAGTCATACCGGGTACGGGGCAGAACTTGCCACAGTCCGTTCCTCAGTTGCATCCCCGCTACAGGGCCGCAACACGGACGCGTGTCGTCCGGGCAGGACAGGCCATAAGTCGTCCGACTCCTGCAGTCGTTCCCCCCAGAGTGGCACCGCAGTATTGGCCACAAGCTGTACTGGGTACGAGCCAGGATCGGCCACAGTCCATCCCTCTGCTACTAGTCCTCTCAGCTCCCCGGTACGGGCCATTAGCCACACCAGAGCTACAACCTCTTGTGCCACTACGACGTCGGCCACTAGTCACGTCGGGCCAGAGGTAGAGCAGGCCATTAACCGCACTGAAGCTATTGTCCCCTGTGCCACCACGACGTCGGCCATTAGTCACGTCCGGCCAGCGGTAGGGCAAGCCACTAGCCGCATTGAAGCTGATGTCCCCTGTGCCACCCCGACGTTGGCCATTAGTCATGTCAGGCCAGAGGCAGAGCAGGCCACTAGCCGCATTGAAGCTGATGTCTCCTGTGCTACCACGACGTTGGCCATTAGTCACGTCAGGTCGGATGTAGAGCAGGCCACAGTCCGCTTCTCTCCTACAGGAGGACCTGCAGCCAGAGAGGACCCCTCCCCCAAGCCGTGGCAAGGCCTCACCCGAGGCCTTGGTCCCTGCAACTCTACCAGGGTGAAAAGCTGCTGAAGCAGAGCCCCCGCAGACCCCACAGCCAACATCAGGCCCTGTCTACTACTCCCCCGGCCCGAGGTCCCCGTGTGATGACCCTGTCAGCGACGCCGCCCTCCAGCCGTTGCCGCAGTCCATCCACCCCGGGTTCCAGTACCCTGGGTCCTCAGTTGCCCTGAACACCGGGACACAACTTACCTGTGGGCGAGGCCTCCCTGAGCCTCCCCCAGACTCAATGACAGGCCCGTCTCCTGGCTCTCTTCGGGCCGAGCCCCTAGCCCCACGATTATGTGTGGGGCCCTGTCCAGGGGCGCGCCACTCTGCCTTTCCTCCGGACGGAGGAATCAACCTAGGGCCCACCAGTGGTAATGAAGTGAGTGGACTTTACATATGTGTGTGCTTTTCCGACCCAGATACCTGTGTACATTAACTTATACCATACGAGTGATTCCCTGCAGTGTATTCTCGTGTTAAGTGACCAGGAACCCAGAGTATAAGATTGGACGAGCCTAATAACTAACCGTGGCCTGACTTATATCCTGAGTAGAGTCCCGTGCCCCCCCAGTGAACGAAATGCCTTTGTGACCAACAGAACAATAATATTGTGCCGGTTGTGCCATTCCCTTGTTATTTAAACTCTCCCTCCCCAACCCACAGGCACGCAAATGAACCACCTCAGTGACTAACAGAAGGAATATATATTATTTCCATCGTGCCTTCCCCTCATGCATTAAACCTCCACCCACCCCAGTGTCTGGGCACGTTAGTCAAGGTATGCCAGAATATCGCAGTTCCCTCGTCAGTGATCACTACGCAGCGGACTCTACCTGAGATAGACTTCCGGCTGACAGGTGTCTATGACACAGGTGTTAACGTAACATATACAGTGCCGTCCAGTGCTATACGGGTTTGGGAAATTGTAGTAAATACCTTCCTGTGTCTTAAATCTTAAGTGTATTTTATGCGCCATAAGTGTTGGGTAAATAGTACCATACTTCTACCAGTCGGAATAGTGACAGACTCCCCGTCAAGTAAAACCTTGTGTTAAGTGTTAACCCATCCCCGACCTACCCAGTTTGTAATATATTTGTTGATGTACTATTGTCCCTGGGAAGATATCTGGAATACATGTGTGTAATACTTACTGCCTTGTTTTTGTGTCCAGTCCTACTCTTTAGAGTTACCGGCCCGGTCTAGAATAGGGACCCGCTGTAGCCTGTGTATTTGAGGGCGAGAAACCGACCCACAAATACGTAGCATAACAACGATATTACTACCTCATCACTTGTTTGTTTCAACCTCTAGCTTCTTTGTCCTCCTCCTTAGGAATCACTTCCACTGTGAATTTCGTCATTGGAGAGACCGTGGGGCAACGTACCTTTACTGGCCAGGTTACAGCTAACAGGTGAATTGCCCAGTGTGAGGGGGGAGGGGGGAGACGGGGTTAGGTGAGGCCAGGCAGTATCCCTGCTTGAAAGCAGGTAGAGGAAGGTCTCCCACATATGCCTACCAAAAATCACCCACGAATGTTGAAAAATCTGCACACAATGGGCCTTGCAATTGAGTGACATATGATGCATGTCATTGGGTCTGTCCGCAGAAAAACGTAGTGACGTGCATCGTATGTCAGTGGGACTCAGCGGGTTAAACAGAATAGTAGTGGCACAGAAGAAAATTCAGAGATGCATATATTTTAAAGGTAAATTTGACTCCACTGACAACATATTTATGTCTGCAAAACTGCTGAAGTTTCAATTTGTTCATAAATATTTTCTTTTGTTATTTGTTTTTAATGATATCAAAGACTGCTCAGGAAATAAAGTTTTTACATTAGTAAACACTATTCACAATACTAGAGGGAATAACACTAATCTCATATGTCCACAATTTCGGACAATTCTTTTTAAAAATAGCATACTTTGTACCGGTCCTCAGTTATGGAACTCTCTTCCTGCAAATATAAAGGATCTTATTAATTCGTGTAATAGATCTTCATTTAAAAGGAAAATTAAGGGTTATTTATTTACTCTATAATGTTCGTAATTTCTGGGTAGTGCTAGAGTAATTACGTATGTATATATGTATGTACAGTATGTGTGTGCATGTGTATATCTATATATGTGTATATGTATGCAAGCATATGAAATGTGTAATATGTAATATGTGCATATGTATATATAATATAGGATATTAGATTTGTGTTTGCCTGTACTAAATCTAAGGAACAATATAACCACTATCATGTATGCCAGAGAGCTCCAGATCGGCAGACCATGCCGCTTCTTACTTTGTATTGTATTGATCTATGGATTATGTTCTCTTATTGGCAATATATATATTTTTTTTACTTTACTAGGCAATTCACCTGTTAGCAGTAACCTGGCCAGTAAAGGTATGTTGCCCCATGGTCTCTCCAATGACGAAATTCACAGTGAAAGTGATTCCTGAGGTGAAGGACAAAGAAACAAGAAGCTAGAGGTAGAAACAAACAGAAGTGATGAGGTGGTAATGTCGTAAAGGAAGGTGCCATATACTGGGGTTTTGGATGAGTGAACAATACTTTTATCGCCTATATTATTGTGTGAAAACCAATATAGACTTGTACTACACATAAATTTGAACCAAATAAACAAATAAATATGTGATTTAAAGTGGCTTGAATTAGTTAACCCTTCCATAGTTCGTTTTCTTTAGCCAGGTACCCTGAAAAAGAAGGAAAATGTAAGGCTAAATGACACCTGTATCAACATTTTTAACCTCAGGAGGGCGATCTCTCTGAATTTTTGATGTTTCTCACCAAAAGCAGAGGTATGAGCCCCCCCCCCCAAAAAAGTTGAAAATCGGTCGGGATGTGGGGGTAGGCTGGGTAAAAAACCGGTTGGGACTGGGCGGGTTAATAAATAAGGGGCGGCACAATCACTTTGTGAATGTAATTTCTAAAGGACACTGTGTGGGTAACTTCATGAACATTGGCATGCCTTTACACTAAGGAGGGAGAGAATTAATAGGCAACGGGATAGCACGATCAACACAGTATAGTTTTCTGTTTGGTCGCCGTGGAAGTTCATTCACTGGGGGGGGGTGACATTACACAACCCGGGGCGTACTGGGGTCCGTTTGTAATATACCATGGATCAAGATCACTAATGGGCTCATCCAATCTTATACTTTGGGGTTTTCTGGTCACTAACTCACGAGAACACACTATAAGAAATCACTCGCATTACACATATGGCCGTATATATATATCCTGGACTAAGAGGCTCACACTGTTAGAGTCCGTCTTTACTATCACTGTTAGGCCGGGGGTTGAACCCTCCGTCAGGAGGGTGGGCAGAGAGGCTCGTCCTTCACAGGGCCCCACACGGGGGTGCGGGGCTAGGGGCTCAGTCCAAAGAGAGCCAACAGGCGGGCCTGACGCCGGGTCTGGGGCGGGCCCGGAGAGGTCCCACCAGCAGGTAAGTCATGCCCTGGAGTCCGGGGTGGCTCCCTGGGTGTCTGGGAACCCAGGATACTGGAACCCGGGGTTGCTGGACTGTGGCAACGGCTGGAGGGTGGCGTCGCCGTCAGGGCCGCCTCACGGGAACCTTGGGCTGGGGGAGTGGTCAACAGGGCCTGACGCCGGCTGCTACACCCGCTGGAACTCTGCCTCGGCTGCTGCTGCTCACACTGGCAGAGCTGAAGGGAACCAAGGCCTTGGGTAAGGCCTCACCAAGGTTCCAGGAAAGGGTCCTCCCCAGTCACTCCCTTTGCAGGGGAGGGGATGCATTCCGCTCGGCCACAGGAAACTGGGTGGGCCAGGCAAGGGACTTCCCTGTCGGGAGCTATCCTGGGAACAGAGGGCGAGGAGTGGACTGTGGCCAACTCTGCCTCCCCCATACGGCTAGTGGCCTGCATGGCGGTTCCTCTGCCCTGTTGGAACTGAGGGCTAGCCGAGGCACAGCTCGCTCTACCCTGTCTCCGTAAGGGGAGTGAGAGTCTCCTGTAGGGGAGGAGTGGACTATGGCCTGCTCTGTCTCAGGCTCAACGTGGCTAGAGGCCAACATTGTGGTCCTACAGGAGACGACAGCTCCGGTACGGTTGGGGGCCTGTACTGTGGAGGCTGAGAACACTAGTAGCAGAGGGATGGACGCTGGCCTGTCTTGCCTCATACTCAGCATGGCTAATGGCCTGTGCTGCGACGCTACTCTTGGAGGATCGACTGCAGGTAGTGGTGGCCGGTCCAACCCAACCGACACAGCTTGTGGCCGGTGTCGCCGCACTGCAGTGGGATTGCAACTGGGGAACGGAGTGTGGCCGGTTCTGCCCCTTTCCCAGTATGACGATGGCCAATACCGCAGCGTTGCATGGAGTTGTCAGCACAAACTTCACCCCTTACCTGGCGAGTGGAATTTCAGCCGGAGACTAGGCGCTGGTGACTGCTACCTTCCCGGGACGTCGGCTGGGAGTAAGAGGGGCATCGGAGAGGGATACAGGTGTGCCGTTCCTGTTCCGAGCCACTCTGTGTAAGCGGTGGACCCCCGGTAGTCCTTGGGGGGCTGGGGGTGTTGGTGTCGTCTGCACCGGCATTAGTGTCGTATGCAGCCCTTACCCCTAACTCCTGTGTTTCAATTTGTATATATATATATATATACAGTAGGCGCGGAAAGTATTGACGTTTTTTTGCCGACGTCATTCTTTTTCGTGTTAAGTGAGGTAGGGTCAATACTACCCTCCCCTGTGATGCAAAATGTGCTGATGCTTTTTCAACGGGGGCTGGCAACCCTGCTTGATAGGCTTGGCACCACAGGAGCAGGCTCAGTAATGTTTGGGCAGCCACAGGAGGAGGATTGTCTCTGTGTGTGATGCACCACGAGGGCATGTTTTGACTCAAATAACACAGTTATTTGGTTACCTACCACATTCTCATCATGCCTAAAGTAACCACAAGCAAGGACAAACGTGTGGAAGTGATTACTTTATACAAAGCTGGCC